>ML372700.1:658-27866 GCA_005239525.1 Nicotiana knightiana | reverse complement strand
TATTTGAAAGAGCAGTACTTGGGAAAATATATTTTGAACATCACGTATTTTGATATTATTTGAAAGAGCAGTACTTGGGAAAATATATTTTGAACATCACATATTTTGATGATATTTGAAAGAGCAGTACTTGAAAAAATATATTTTGAACATCACGTATTTTGATGATATTTGAAAGAGCAGTATTTGGGAAAGTATATTTGAATACCACGTATTTTGAAAAGACTATGTTGTTAAGATTTCTCTTATTAAAAATATATAAATATGCATTCCGAGAAAATATGCAAAGAAGAAATTTCTCGATTTCAAAATGATTATATATTTAAAGCTTTCAAAATAAACTCACGATTTAAAGGTTTTCACTTAAAGATTGACCAGTTTTATTGAGTTCATTGGTTAAAACTTGCCGTAGATAAATCGATGCAGTGCTGAGTTGCTAGTGTTTTTATTGGGTTGTGATTCTCGCCATTTGGATTGCATTCTTTCCATTCTCTTTGCGTATTTCTATTATGTTGTCCGTTGATCGTAATTATTGAATTTCCTGCCGTATTATTTGATCGTATCGTTATTTATATTGAAAAATCTTTAGATAGATATTATGTTTCGGTCTTTTATGCATTTATGCCTTTCTACTTATTAGACCGGTGGTGTCTTGACTAGTCTTCGTCACTACTTCACCGAGGTTAGTCTTGATACTTACTGAGCACCGGTGTGGTGTGCTCATACTACACTTCTGCACATTTTTGTGTGCAGCTTCAGGTAATTGTTGTTGGTAGTTGCGCAAATCGTTGCTGAGGAGAGTCAAGTTAACCTGCTGTTGCGTTCGCAGGCTTCGGAGTCACCTTCCTGTTTTATTTCTATTCAACTGTACTTACTTATTCCTAGACAATTGTATTTGGATTTGATAGAAAGGTTTCGTAGAGCTTATGACTTGTATTTACTGGGTTTTAGGAAATTGTAAACTCTGTCAAGAATTAAATTTCGAAAATTCTAAAATTCCCTTATTATTGTTGTTGTTCAGTGGAAATGTTAGGCTTACCTAGTCCCTAAGATTAGGTGTCATCACGATACCCAACGGAGGGAGATTTAAGTCGTGACAGAAGTACACAGTTAGCTACTAATTAGGGTTTTATTTACTCTTAAGTCATCGTTTAAAATGTATTTATTCTTTAGCTAGTGCTTTAATAAATTTTTACGCCCCCGGACAAAAATACCCGTGTGCTAGACATGATGTCTTTAACTTCATGAGTGTTGTTTAAATATTAAGGACAAAGTGTCCTGGATTAGCAACTTATGTTTTAAACTTTAGGACATCATGTCCTTAACTACATAACATGGTGTCCTTAACTTCATGAGTGTTGTGTAAATATTAAGTACATGGTGTCCTTAACTTCATAAGTGATGTATAAATATTAGGGAAAATACCTTAACACCCCCAAAACATGACACGGATTACTAGTTACAACCTTAAACTATTTGTGGTCTTAATTACCCCCTCAACTTGGCCTTTTGAGAGCCATTACCCCCTGGAGGCTGATGTTGCAAAGAGTGTGGGTGCACTCGCCTGCCACGTGGATTTTTCTGTATATGTGGCCTTTTTTTTAATAAATAAAATATATTTTACCTTTTTAAGTATGTTAACTTTTTAGATAATTTTTTTCGAATACAATTTATAATAAAACTTGGATAGAACTGTATTATTTAGGCTAAATTTTTTATTTGGCTAAAAATAATAAAGTTTTAGTTAATCTTTTTTTGAATTTGATCTGAAAATAAAGATTTATACAATTGAAATAAATAGTCATGTGTATTTTTTATAACTTTTTAGATGCCTTGACTATTTATTTCAATTAACTATTTATAACATATACTCATGATAGTTATCTCATACTTTTTATTATTATTTTTTCTTCTTGTAATCCTTTTGTCATATCAAGGATTTATATTTCTACTTACAATTATCAAAATTTCATATGAATATAGTGGGAATGAGGTAATTAGGCAATTTGACATAAATACTTTATTTAGAGGACCATTATTTCTTGTCAGAAGATGTCCCATAGGTTTAAACAGAAATTTCAAAACAATTAAACCGATTAATCTAAAATCTCTAAGAAAACAAACCAAACTGAAATTATTTGGTTTGGTATTTCATAACCGAAAGTTGAACAGGAGTTTTCATAATCCAATTCGAAGTGCCTGATGTTAGAAGAAACGAAAAGTCATGTGTATTTTTTTTATAACCTTTTAGATGCCTTGACTATTTATTTCAATTGTATAAATCTTTATTTTCAGGTCAAATTCAAAAAAGGATTAACTAAAACTTTATTATTTTTAGCCAAATAAAAATATTTAGCCTAAATAATGTAATTCTATCCAAGTTTTATTATAAATTGTATTCGAAAAAAATCCAAAAAAGTAACATACTTAAAAAGGTAAAAATATATTTTATTTTTTAAATAAATGCCACATATACAGAAAAATTCACGTGGCAGGCGAGTGCACCCCACTATTTGCCACCTCAGCGTCCAGGGGGATAATGTCTCTCAAAAGGCCAAGTTGAGGGGGGTAATTATGACCACAAATAGTTTAAGGTTGTACCTAATAATTTGTTTCAAGTTTAGGGGGGTGTTAAGGTATTTTGCCTAAATATTAAGGATAAAATGTCATGTATTTGCACCTTCTATTGTTAAAATTTAGGACATCATGTCATTAACTTCATATGTCCAATGTAAATGTTAAGGACATGGTGTCCTTAAGTTCATGTGTGCAGTGAAAATGTTAAGGACATATTGTCCTTAACTTCATGCGTGTTAATATTAAGGACATGATGTCCTTAACTTCATGATGCTATGTAAAATATTAAGGACAAAGTGTCTTGTATTGGCACCTTCTGTTGTTAAACTTTAGGACAACATGTCCTTAACTTCATGAGTGTTGTGTATATATTAAGGACACTAGATAAAAATCAAATACAATGTTAAAAAGTGGCTACCCCATTCCAATTCCACTAAGTTTTGCTGAAATTTGCAGCCAAACAACATGACTCAAAGTATTGATTTCTCTCTTTCCTTTCTTTTTGTCTTCTTTTTGTAACTAGATGAGTGATGGTCCATGCTGCCCAACACTTAATTACAAAAATATTTCCTTAATTGTATTACTCCTATGTAAGACCATTCATGTTAATTTAAATAATAGATTTTGTATACGGTTAAAATCGAGTATGTCCGATTTTATAGGCTCGAGAGATTGCCTCGAGAATAAGTTCATAATGTACCGAGCTTGATTTTGAAGACATGGGGATCAAAGTACTCACTGGGAATCGAGACCAAGCATGATCGACGTCGAATAACGGAATAGCGAGATATCAGTGATCGACCATGGATCTCGGCGGAAATATCGAAAATAATTGAATTATTAACGGTTATTGACATCAACATGGATTTTTATTTTCGAAATTAGAGTTGTACCTTATTTAGGATTCCTCTTCTATATAAAGAGGAGACTCATTCATTTGTAACACATATACATTCATTGAGAAATAATAATACGCAGCTTTTTGATTGCTTACATTTTACTATTGTTCTTACTGTTCTTAACACCTGATCTCGAGCTTGTTCCTAATCGAAGTCGACATATTGCTGAAACACTGGTTTGATTTATTTTTACCGTTCAATTCATTTATTTAATTTGTTATTTATCAATTGGTATTGAATCAGATCATGTATCCTTAAAACCACAATACAAGTTTAATTGTTACTCGTATTTTGAGGTAAACAGTTTGGCGCCCACCGTGGGGCTAAAGATAATAGTGATTGTTCAGTGCTAATTCTGGTAAAACACATTATTTTACACTTGTTCTTGCCAAGAATTTTTGTTTTCAAGTTGAATCATGTCAAACTCACAAAACACAACTACACACGGCGGCAATGGCCACGGATTCCATGGAGAAAGCGAGAACGTAATTGCTCCAGGAATCGAGGTGCCGCAGGCTGACCTCGGAGGAGCAACGCCCGTCAACCCAATTGATGTCAGTTCGCATGTTGATTTGAATACGGATTTAGGCGCGGATCCTGCAGGAAGTGTGCGTAGGGAGGGTCGAACTGACGGTCGAGGTACAAAGGGCAGAGGAGATGAAGGAGTCAGTCTCCAAGTAATATTCGAAATGCTTCAAGCTCAACAAACCGTCATCGCTCAGTTGCAAAATCAGCACAGAGCACCAAATAGGGTCGAGCAGGAGGTTACTCGTCGTACCGAGCCGATACCTGAAAGATCGGGTGATAACACATCGACAGCCGATCCTGCTATAATGAGGATGCTCGAGGAGCTCACTAAGATAATCGAATCGGGAGAGAAGAAAACTGAGGCCAACGATAAGAAGGTGGAAACTTACAACTCCCAAGTTGACCAGATACCGGGAGCACTACCAATCTTAAAAGGAATGGATTCAAAGAAGTTTGTGCAAAAACCATTCCCTCCGAGTGCGGCTCCGAAGTCCATCCCAAAGAAGTTCTGTATGCCCGACATACCTAAATACAACGGGACCTCAGACCCTAATGAGCACGTTACTTCTTACACGTGCGCCATTAAGGGTAATGATTTGGAGGATGACGAAATCGAGTATGTATTGTTGGAGAAGTTCGGAGAGACCTTGTCAAAGGGAGCCATGATTTGGTATCACAACTTGCCACTGAATTACATTGATTCATTCGCCATGTTGGCGGATTCATTCGTTAAAGCACACGCCGGGGCCATAAAGGTTGCAACGAGAAAATCAGACCTCTTCAAAGTGAAACAAAGGGATAACGAGATGCTAAGGGAGTTCTTATCTCGATTCCAAATGGGACGCATGGAGTTTCCACCAGTCACTGATGATTGGGATGTTCAGGCTTTCACCCAAGGGTTGAATGAATGGAGTTCGATAGAATCACGCCAGTTGAAACAAAATTTGATTGAGTACCCAGCTGTGACTTGAGCAGATGTTCACAACCGATATCAGCCGAGGATCAGGGTCGAAGAAGACCAATTGGGAGCCCCTTCACGCTCAGTACATCCAAACCGGTCGACAGGTAAAAATCAGAGGGATGTTGATAGAGAATCAAGGCTGATAAAGATAGGTACCAGCCATATATTGTAGATCGGAGGAATGACGGTCCGGGACGTAATTCCGCCCGGAACGATCGAAGAAATGACCGAGGGAAAAACTATCGGGGACTTAAAAGTAAAGCTGGCTTCGACAAATATGCAGATCTGTCACGACCCCAAATCCTTAGTCGTGATGACGCCTGTCGTGGAATCAGGCAAGCCACACATTTCGTTGAATCCTAGTTTATTTTTCAGAAAAATTGTAAATTCAGTAGCGAAAGTATCAACAATAATCCATTTAAAAGTTTAACATTATTGAAACATCATTTAAAACCAAACCCAGATCTAGTGTCACCAAGTCACAAGCTACTACAACATACAAATGTAAAAATAGAGGAAATGACAACATAGTCTGTAATAATAAAAGTACGATGGGAAGATAAAGGAGGAGAAGACGAGGTCGCGATCGCCAGCTGCTACCTCGATGACTCTGAAGAAACTCTGACAGCTGCTCAGTATCCACTACCGGGTCCCAATGTACATAGATCTGCACACAAGGTGCAGGGGGTAACGTGAGTACACCAACTCAGTAAGTAACGAACCCAACCTATGGGCTGAGAGGTAGTGACGGACTAAACCTCGGGATTTACAACAAACAGCGTACAGAAATTAGACAATCTAACAGTTTATCAGAAAATGTACAAAATATGCCAAGTATGCCGGAATACTCTACATGTCATCATATAAATATATGAAACCAGTGTGGAAATGCACATAGTGCTCACAACCCTCACACGGCAGTCCACTCAGTACCGTATATGGCTCTCAGGACCAGGGAAGGTCCATCCCATGTACATTATCATCGGTGACTGTAGTCACTTGGTACTGAGGAAAAAGGTCAATCCAGCCCCACCGGAGAAGATCCATCTCCGGAACACAACACACGGACGGGATCCATGTCCAGGGACAATCCATCCCTCACATATCATCAACTTCGGACAAGGTCCATGTCCAGGGAAGATCCATCCCTCAATATCAATGCGCTCACTGGGGGTGTAAAGACTCCGGAGGGGCCCTATTGTCCCAAGCGCTATATCAAGCCAACGAAGGCATGATTAAAGTATCGCTGCGGTATGCAGTCCGATCTCATAACTGTCTCAAAAACAAGCTCTCGGCCTCACTCAGTCATTACTCTCCAGTCTCACTCACATGGATCACAAATGCATAAATCAGCCCGAAACAATGATAAATATGCATATAATTAACAATACTGAGACTGAGGTATGAAATGATATGCTATAATAGGACTGAGTATATGAAATCAAATAATCACAAAATGAGACAATAATATACGACCACTCGGGTCTCAGCATTTTCGGCGTGAAGCCTTAGCATTTATACTTAACATGATTCCTAACATGTTCACATTTACCACATTAATAGACATGCGGATATCAATTTGTAATAACTACAATACGGTGCCATGGGATGAGCCAGGCCACAAATACTCAATCCACGCCCAGACGCCCGTCACTTGGCATGTGCGTCACCTCAATTATAGTCATATATCATATAGTTCGGGGTTTTGAACCCTCAAAATCAAGTTTGGAAACATTACTTACCTCAAAACCGGCTAAAATCCTAGCCCACAGTGCCCTTGCCTCTAGACTCGGCCTCCGAATGCTCCGAATTAGGGGTGGGTGTTGGGGCAGTTCGGATTGAATATGAAATTGCCATTTGGATTTTTGGTTTTCGGATTGAAGAAATTATAATCCAAATCCAATCCAAATAATTTCGGATTAGATCGGATTATTTAAGTTTGATTTCAGATTTATCAGATTGGATTTTTTGGATTTTCGATTCTGACTTTTAAGCCTATAAGTTGAGCTTATAGAAAACACTCGACATAAAAATAATTATTTAAATGAAGTAGAAAGATGGTAATCAAAAGATGCTTTAGTTATTGATATCTTCTCGACTCTATATAATGTATATTCAAGAAAAAAAGTCTCGAATATGCAATACATCACACTGATTCAAATTATATATTATAAAATTAAAATATTAACTGAGAAAGGTGACGTCAAAATTCAATCTTTAGTCAACTTCGACCTCGACTCTTCAGTGTTTACAAACGCACGTATGGTGTGGCTATGTAGGTGAGATGTGAGAGAGAAAAAATCCTATATTATATTTGATTTGGTAGATAATCCCATATTGGACTTAGTAATTTGTATTGGATATACAGGCTAATGTTTAACGGGCATGATACTATTGGCGATTTAAATTTATTAGTATTAGGTATGTATATGGGTAATGTCGTAATGGGCTAATGTCTAACGGGTAATGCTAAATATAAGGTAAAAAAATTTGGATTTTCGGATATCCGAAATTTCGAAGTCCCAAATCCAAAATCCAAAATTTTTAAAAATAAAATCCGAACTCCAACCCATAATCCATAACTCCAAACCAAAAATCCAAAAAGATCGGATTTCGGTTCTGATTTCGGGTTTGCCCAAACTATGCCTACCGCTACTACGAATCTACCAAAAATCATATTCATATCATTATTATATGCCAAGGAACGAAGCACATCCGAAATTTATCAAAATTACTCAAAAAACCCGAAATTGGCGAAAATAGACCCCCGGGCCCACGTCTCGAAATCCGATAAAATTTACATCACGAGAATCATCATCCTCCCACGAGTCTATACATACCAAGAACATCAAAATCGGACCTCAAATGACCCCTCAAATCCCCATTTTAAAGTCTCTAATTACCCAATTTTTTGTACTAATTTCCCACAAATTTCACCACTAATCAGTCCGTTAATCACATATAAATGAGTTATGAAGACAAGAATCTTACCTCCATGTGTTTCCCCTTTGATTCCCTCTTTAATCCCTCTCAAAAGCTTCAAAAATCACCCAACAATGGTGAAAAATGGCTAAAAGGTCGCGAATATGGCCTTTTAAATACACTGCCCAGCACTTATATTTGTCCTCAGTGCGTTCGCGTCACCAGAAACGCGTTTGCGAAGCTTAGAAAATTTCCCCTCTACACGATCGCATCCTCCCAAGCGCGTTCGCGTAGAGTAACTAAACAGCCCACCCTCAGGCGCCTCACTCCCTTATGCGATCGCATAGCACACAGACGCGATCGCATAGCACACATACCATTACCCCATGCGATCGCCACTTCCCAAATGCTGCATAGACCAAAACTCCTTCTGCCTCAGAACAAGCCTATGCGATCGCATACATACCCTTGCGATCGCATAGAAGAAAACCAGACCTGAACACCAACAAAAATCTGCCAACTCTTAAGTCCAAAATTAGATCCGTTAACCACCCGAAACTCACCCGAGGCCCTCGGGACCTCAACCAAACATACAAACACGTCCCATAACCTTATTCAAACTTATTCGAGCCTTCGAAACACCCAAAACAACGCTAAAACACCAAGATCACATCGGATTCAAGCCTATGAACTTTGAGATTTCTAAATTTTGCCGATGATGTCGAAACCACCCAAAACACGTCCGAATAACCTGAAAATTTGTACACACCTCCAAAATGACCCTACGAACCTGTTCTAACTTTCGGAATTCCATTCCGACACCGATAGATAATATTCCACTGCCGATCAAAAATCACCGAAACTCAATTTCTCCAATTCAAGCCTAATTCTTCTCCGGACTTCAAAACCACATTCCGATCACACTACTAAGTACCAAATCACCTAACGAAGCTATCTGCGCTATGAAATCCACATTTTGAGGTCGTTTACCTATAAGTCAACTCCTGTTTGACTTTTCTAACTATTAAGCTCATTTAAGAGACTAAGTGCCTCAATTCTCATCACGGCCACTCCGAACCCGAACTAACCGACCCAACACATCATAATTAGGTTAAATAGCATATGAAAAAGCTGAAACAGAGGAAACGGGGCTAATCTCACGAAACAACCAGCAGGGTCTTTACAAGATCCCACAGAAGCACCTCGACTATCAGAATACAATTTCAGTGTTGATGCATCGGGGATTGTATCGGCTATCGGAATGATCAAAGATACTAGGTGGCCCAAACTGATACAGACTGATCCTTATCAAAGGAACCCTAATATAATGTGTAAGTATCATGGCACACATGGCCATAGGACCGAAGACTACAGGCAACTGAGGGAGGAGGTAGCTCGACTATTCAACGAAGGCCATCTTCGAGAGTTCCTCAGTGATCGAGCTAAAAATCACTTCAGAGAAAGAGATCCCAACAGAAAGAACGAACAAGAAGAACCTCAGCATGTTATTCACATGATCGTTGGCAGGGCCGACATCCCACAAGGACCTATATTCAAACGCACTAAGGTTTCTATCACCAGAGAGAAACGGACTCGAGACTATGTGCCCGAAGGCACTTTATCATTCAATGATGAAGAAGCGGAAGGCATTTCTCAGTCGCACAACGACGCCTTGGTAATTTCTATTTGGTTGAATAAAACTCAAGTTAAACGTGTTCTAGTGGGTCAAGGTAGCTCAATAAACATCATCAGATCGAGGGTCGTAGAGCAGCTCGGCCTGCAGGACAAGATTGTACCTGCATCACGAGTCCTAAACGGCTTCAACATGGCTAGTAAAACAACGAAGGGGGAGACAATCCTACCAGTAAACGTGGTTGGAACTACTCAAGATACAAAATTCCATGTCATCGAAGGCGACATGAGATATAATGCACTACTCGGTAGGCCTTGGATCCACAACATAAGGGCAGTCGACCCTTCATCGAATAATGAAGTTCCTGACAACGGATGGTGTGAAAACGATTTATGGGGAACAACACACTATAAAGGAAATGTTTGCGGTCGATGAGGTGACGTCGATATCAACACCTTCGACTTCAAGAAAATCGAGCACCAAAGATAATTAGACGGCCAAATAGCAATCACCGTCCCCAGCCTCGACCGAATCGGAGAAACATGTAGTGAAGAAGAAGAAGAAGAGGATTTTCTAACTCCTCGAACTTTTGTTGTTCCCAAAGAATCAGATGCAACCAAGTCAACGGTTGAGGAGCTGGAACAGGTGATGCCAATCGAGTATCCGCCCGAACGAAAGGTATACTTGGAAACGGGGTTAACCCCCGAACTCAGAAAAAAACTCATTCAATTTCTTATTGATAACATGGACTGCTTTGCGTGGTCCCATTTAGACATGACAGGAATCCCATCGGAGATAACAACGCATCGACTGAGCCTGAATCCCAAGTTCAGACCGATAAAATAAAAGAGAAGTCCCCATTCTGAGGTAAATCATGCCTTCATAAAGGACGAGGTAACCAAACTTCTCAAAATAGGGTTTTCCCGAATGGTTAGCTAATGTAGTCGTTGTCCCCAAAAAGGGGAACAAACTTAGAATGTGTGTAGACTATAAGGACTTGAACAAAGCATGTCTGAAAGACTCTTTTCCATTGCCTAACATTGATCGCATGATCGATGCCACGGCCTTCCACGAGATCCTTACTTTTCTCGATGCCTTTTCTAGGTACAATCAGATCCAAATGGACCCAGAAGACTAAGAAAAGACTTCTTTTATCACTAAGTATGGGACCTATTATTATAATAGACTTCTTTTATCACTAAGTATGGGACCTATTATTATAATGCAATGCCCTTTGGTCTAAAAAATGCAGGAGCTACATATTAACGCCTAGTTAACAAAATGTTCGAAGAACAAATAGGTAAATCAATGGAAGTTTACGTTGACGACATGTTAGTTAAGTTCCTGCGCGCATAGGACCGTTTGACTCATTTGCAGGAAACATTGGAAATCTTGAGGAAGTACAATATGAAGCTAAACCCCGAGAAATGTGCTTTCGGGGTCGGTTCGGGCAAATTCGTCGGCTTCATGGTGTCAAATCGGGGAATCGAAATCAACCCCGATAAGATTAAGGCCATCGAGGACATCACCGTTGTAGATAGTGTAAAAGTCGTACAAAGGCTAATCGGACGGATAACTGCCTTGGGTCGATTCATTTCGAGGTCATCATATAAGAGCCACAGGTTCTTCTCCTTACTCAAAAAGAAAAATGATTTCGCATGGACCCCGAAATGTCAACAGGAATTTGAAGAATTGAAGCGATATTTATCGAGCCCACCTTTGCTTCACATCCCGAAGGCATATGAGAAGCTTTACTTATACTTGGCGGTGTCAGAGATCACAGTAAGTGATGTCCTAGTTCGAGAAGAGCAAGGTACGTAGTTTCCTATTTATTACGTAAGTCGAACCTTAGGAGATGCTGAAACTAGGTATCCGCACTTAGAGAAATTAGCACTTGCACTAATAAGCTCCTCTATAAAATTAAAGCCATATTTCCAATGTCACCCCATATGTGTGATAACCATTTATCCACTCCGTAATGTTTTGCAAAAGCCCGAACTATCGGGAAGATTGGCCAAATGGGTCGTCGAACCCAGCAGGTATGATATCGAATATCAACCCCGAACGACCATCAAGTCTCAAATTTTGGCAGACTTCGTGGCCGATTTTTTGCCAACCCTTGTACCTGAAGTAGAAAAGAAGATTCTACTAAAATTGGTTACGTCATCGGGGGTATGGACCCTCTTCACGAAAGGTGCCTCAAATGTGAAAGGATCCGAGCTCGGCATTGATTTGAAACCTCCCACGGGTAGTATTATTAGACAATCCATTAAAACTTCCAAATTGACTAAAAATGAGGCTGAGTACGAGTCCATGGTTGCAGGTCTCGTCTAGCTAAAAGCTTGGGAGCGGAATCGTTGAAGCTAAATGCAACTCTCTACTGGTAGTGAACCAAATAAACAGAACCTTCGAAGTTTGGGAGGATAGGATGCAAAGGTACTTAGACAAATTACAGGTAACCTTGCAATGTTTTAAAGAGTGGACTCTACAACATGTACCTCGAGAACAAAACACTGAGGCCGATGCACTTGCCAATTTGGGATCATCGGTCGAAGAAGATGAGATCAGCTTGGGGACTATCGTCTAGCTCTCGAGGTTTGTGATCGAGGAAGGACATGCAGAAATAAATTCTACGAGCTTAACCCGGGACTGGAGAAATAAATACATCGAGTACTTAAAGAACGGAAAGCTTCCATCGGATCCCAAAGAATCGAGGGCCTTACGAACTAAAGTCGCTCGTTTCACATTAGACGAAGACGGAACATTATACAGAAGGACGTTTTATAGTCCATTGGCAGTATGCTTGGGACCGAGAGATACTGACTATGTTCTGCGAGAAATCCACGAAGGCACTTGTGGGAACCATTCTGGCGACGAGTCACTAGTTCGAAAGGTCATCAGAGCGGGATATTACTGGGATAGCATGGAAAAAGACTCTAAGGAGTTCGTTTGAAGATGCAACAAAATTTCAAAGGTTTGCACCGATGATCCACCTACCCGGCGAACAACTTCACTTGGTCCTATCCCCATGGCCATTCATGAAATAGGGAATGTATATCGTAGGCCCTCTACCATCGGCCCCAGTTAAAGCTAAGTTCATTTTATTTATGACTGACTATTTCTCTAAATGGGTTGAAGCACAAGCCTTCAGACAGGTTAGGGAAAAAGAAGTGATAGATTTCATATGAGACCACATAGCATGTTGATTCGGGGTACCTGCAGAAATAGTAGGTGACAATGGCAAACAGTTGACTGGCAACAAGATAACGAAATTCCTCGAAGATCATAAAATAAAGAGGATACTATCAACATTGTATCACCCTAATGGGAACGGACAGGCCGAGTCAACTAACAATACTATCATCCAAAACTTTAAGAAAAGGCTAAACGAAGATAAAGGGAAGTGGAGGGAAATATTGCCCGAGGTCCTATGGGCATATCGGACGACATCGAAGTCCAGTACATGAGAAACCTTTTTTAGTGTATGGCTCCGAAGCCTTGATACCAGTCGAAGTCGGAGAACCCAACACCAGGTTTCGACACGCAACAGAAGAATCAAATCGCGAGGCCATGAATACTAGCCTCGAATTTTTAGATGAAAAATGAGAAGCTGTACTCGTTCGAATGGCTGCACAAAAGCAACGAATAGAAAGGTACTGCAACAGGAGAACCAACATTTGCCACTTCAGAGTCGGCGACTTAGTCCTAAGAAAAGTCACCATTAACACTCGAGATCCTAATGGAGGAAAACTCGGCCCTAATTGGGAAGGACCCTACCAAATCCTCGACATAGTCGGGAAAGGATCTTACAAACTCGGAACAACGAGCGGCGAACCACAGCCGAATAATTGGAACATATCACTTCTTAAGCGATACTATTGTTAAGGTATGACTTTCTCTTTTCTTTCGTTTATATACATATTTGTAACTAACTCTTTGCAGGAGTCCGACCAAAGATACCGAGACCTCAGGTTTTAAAGTACGCGTTGCACTCTTTTTCCCTTAGATCAATTTTTATCCCGAATGGGTTTTTTCGGCAAGGTTTTTAACGAGGCAACAATTATGTGCTAACTGAGTATAATTCAACAGTATCCAAGGATTCTTTGAAATCAACCTAAGATACTGGGGGGCATCACCCTCGGATGTTATGTGTTGGAGAAATGTACCTCGTGTCAATGAGCCTCGATAGGGAAAATTTTGTAGTTGGCCAAATGATCGAATGAACCGTGTCTATATAGATTAGCCGAGTCCCGACAACAAGACATATACGCATGTATGAATTATTCAAAGAAGCATTCTCTCTTATCGAACATCTCGTGTCTCGAAGCAAATTCTATATTATGCAAATCGCATACTTACAATTCTGGCCTATTATGCAAAACTAATACTTGTGAAAAATGGCTCAAGATCCAAGTACAAACGTACTTCGAACACTCGGGGACTGCGTACTCGAGTTATCTAAATTCGAAGTCACAAGACCTCAAAGAGGCACCCCTCGGTATATAGGCCAAGGCCATCATACTCGGGGACTAACATTTCGAACATGTTCGAAATGTTATCAGAAAATAAGTCCAAGAGACGTACCCGAAGGCTACGACCAAATTAAAGGCTACGGCCGTATTAAAGGCTATGACCAAAATAACGCGGCTCGGAGACGTCCGAATTTCGCAATAAATAAAAGGCCTTCAAATAATTTGAAAAACTGGTTAAAAAGGCTACCCTCAGCAAAGCAATTAAAAAAGGGCTTCGATAAAATCAGCCCTCGAATAACTAAAAGGCTTCGATAATATCAGCCTTCGAAAAACCTCAAGGGGTATCAAACTATCTTAACACAAACACGTTGAGACACAAAAAGAAAAATGGGGTTCCGATCATCGAACCCTAAAAAACCCAATGGATATAAAAAAACATACACTGAGGCATAAAGAAATTTTCACCAAGTCTTTTAAACCGAAAAAAGGAAAATAATCATTTTCTGAGGTCAAATCGGCCCAATCTAAAGAGCCTAAGGGCCAATACAATTTGAGTTCGAGACCTTGTTCTCACTCGATTCAGACCCAAGGGTTCCGCTATTCTGAGCTCAAATAAAGTCAATTATAACTCGAGGATTCATCGAAAACTCCTAAGGGGTATATTGCTGTAAGCTCAAAACTTACCCATCATTTAATAGAAGCCTAATGGTTTACTTTATTCTAAGTTCAAAATTCATTCGAACTTGGTTATAAAGATAATACATTTATGGATTCGATCAAGCCACCCAAGATAAGGTCTCGAATGTATTTCCTAGCTCGGGGACTTACCCTCGTATAACCGAAAAACTTAAGGGTTTACTCAGGCTACGAGCTAAAGTTAGTAAAATTACATCAATGAAAATTTTCAACATTTCCAATTAAGACAGAAAGCATATCTGGACTTGAAATCTATGAAGGCATTCGAAGAGAAGTCTTTCTATTATATATCAAAAAGCATGTACAAAAGACTAATCAAGGCCTTACAAAAAGAGAAAAGAAACTAGAATCTAACTACGATCGAGGCCAGCTTCCTCGGGATTGACTTCTTCTCGAGCAGATTCTCGGGGAGAAATTTCTTCTTCAGCCCCCCATCGGACCCATCTCGGCTGCCCTTTTCATCATCATCCTTACCATCGGAAGAGGCAAGCTTCCTGGCTTCGGCTTCAAGCTCTTTGGCCCGATATTTTCCTCGGAAAGGTCAAAACCTCAAGCATGAATTTCCTCAAGGGTTTCCCTCCATGATTGGCACTTTTCCAAATCATTGCTCTGCTGCTCCCAGTTAGAAGCCTCCCTTAGATGTATTTGAACAGCCTCAACATCAGCCCGGTACATGGCAATGAACTTGTTCGCCATGACATTGGTCTTATTGATCTCCGCCTTGGCCTCAGCAAGACCGGCTTCAAGTTCCTCGACCCTCTTGTCCTGGGTCGAGCTTTTCTCTTTAAAGCTTCGAAGTTGGCCTCAGCTGAGAATAGTTTAGCCAAGGCTGCCTCCTTTTCCATAGCTAGGCAGTCCATGCTCCCTTTCCACCGATCACAATCGGCCTTGACCTAATCGACCTCTGCCTGGAGCAGCTCGATCATTTCCACCTTCTGCTGCAGCTGAAATAGCGAAGTATTATCTTCCACAGTCGAGTTGATTCCATCATTTATCAGAACGATGGTTACCTGCTTATCTAATTCGGCCTCTTCTTCACGAGCCTTGGCCAGGTCCGCTTGAAGGTCCTTTATAACCTCGTTCTTTTGGCCACAAAGTATCTTCAAAGCATTTCTCTCTTCCGAGACCTTCTGAAGTTCGGTCTCACATTGACTTAGGTCAGCTCGAAACTTAGCAGAGGCATATACAAGGAAGAAAGAAAAAGTTATATTTATAGAGAAAAAGGCAAAGGAAAATAACCAACAGCGGCTGGTACTTACCTGAGAAAAGAGACGTTGGGCTTCCGCCATAAAGATCGAAGCATCGCTAATGTCGGAGGCATCATCGACCCCAAAAAAGCAGTCACGGAAAGGATCACCTATGCTGGAGCCTCCACCAATCTCGGGAGTCTTCAACCCTCGAGCCTCCCTTATTGCCTCTTCGGAAAATACCGGCAGCGAAGGTAGTTGACCTATTATCATGGCCCCGAGCGAGTTGCTCGAAGCGCTCTGACCGATTTTTTGAGTTTCGGAATCGGCCCCGCCCAGTGTAGAAGTTGTTGATCGAGAAACAATCTCAACCTCTGGCATGCAGCAGCTCGGAAGGTGTGGCGACTTCGACGACCTTCCAGGGATGGACCATCAGCGCTGAAGTATCTTCTTGTTCTTCCTCGTCGCCATCTCTCAGTTTTTGGACCGTGTCCGCCGAGAGAGCGGTCGTTTTTCTCCTCATCCTTCGAGGTTTGGGATTGGGAACCTCAGACTGTGAGGCACTTTTTCTTTCTTATCCTTTTCCGGCTTCGGAGCCGGGGACTTGGCTTCTCCTCCTTCACTTGAAGGCCTCAGAATGGCATCCTTGGTCAAGCCTGCATGAAGGAAAATTAGTAATGAACGAAGTATGAAGTTACTTCAGAATACATAGGGAGAGACCCTTACCATGGTTCTTGGCCTCCCACCTGCCCTTTGCCAAATCCCGCCATGCTCGTTCGGCGCGAGTAGAAGTAGAGGCTAGCTTTCTGACCCAATCTTCGAGATCGGACACCGCTTGAGGCATCCAAGGGGCGGTTGCATATCAAAGGGAAATATTAGGCAAAGTTAAAAGAAACACAAAATCGAGATATAAAGAATCACTTATGATCGAGGTTCCATTCCGCAGGGAACGACATCTTCTCCTTCGGTATTATATCACAGGTCCTCACCCGTAGGAATCGACTCATCCAACCTCGGTCCTTATCCTCGTCGATGCTCGAGAATAAGTCCTTTGTTGCCCAGCATTGAAGCTTAATCAGACCTCTATAAAGTCGAGGCCGGTACAACCGAATAAGGTGGTTCAGAGTAAACTCCAACCCCCCGGCCTCGTTGGAGAAAAAGCACAGCATGATTACTATACGCCATAGTGAAGGGTGGATCTGACCGAGGGTAACTTCGTACCTTCTACATAAGTCGAGAATCACGGGGTCGATGGGACCCAGCGTGAAAGGGTAAGTGTAACCACTTAAGAACCCCTTCATGTGTGTGGTGATGCTCTCTTCAGGGGCAGGAATGCGCACTACTACCTTAGAACCCCATTTACAGTCTTTCTTCATGGCCTCGATGTGGCTCTTCGTAATCAAACACATGTACATCGACACATGTTCGAATCGTCCCGGTACCGATGAGGGGTTCTCGACTTTGAAGTCGGATTTTAGAATGCATGGGACAAGAACATACTCATGGAAGGGCCGGTTCTACTGGCGTTTTATCACCGGCCGACCGAGAAGAGGAAGATGAAGCCTTTTCTTTCTGCGGCACAGTCTTAGAGGTTTTCGCCATTTGTGTAAGCGAAGAAAGTCGAAGATAGGTATAAAATTGGTGGCTCCGGTGAGAACAACAGGCCTAACAGGCGGCGATAAAAGGAAGATGAGAAGGGTTAGAAAGCTAAGAGTTTTAATCAACGCAAAAGTAAAGTTTGATCCAATATAAGAGGTGATATTTATAGGCTTGTGGCGACGGTTCGGTGGCACTAGTGGTCGACGATTGACTGACATGCATTGATGATTCGGGGAACCAGACCGACGGGACGTTTTGGTCACATCCATCGCTTATGTCATGAGGACGACGTCACAATCGAGGTATCGGGGAATCGAAGCTCAGATCGTTTCTTATCATTTTTTTCTAAGAAACACGGGGACTATCTGTATACGGTTAAAATCGAGTATGTCTAATTTTATAGGCTCGAGAGATTACCTCGAGAATAAGTTCATAATGTACCAAGCTTGAGTTCGAAGACATGGGGATCGAAGTACTCGCTGGGAATCGAGACCAAGTATAATCGACGTCGAATAACGGAATAGCGAGATATCGGTGATCGACCATGGATCTCGACGAATATCTCGAAAATAATTTAATTATTAACTGTTATTGACATCAATCATGGATTTTATTTCCGAAATTAGAGTTGTACCTTATTTAGGATTCATCTACTATATAAAGAGGAGCCACATTCATTTGTACACATATACATTCCCTAAGAAATAATAATACGCTGCTCTTTGCTTGCTTACATTTTACTACTGTTCTTAACACCTGATCTCGAGCATGTTCCTAATTGAGGTCGACATATTGCTGAAACACTGGTTTGATTTATTTTTAGCGTTCAATTCATTTATTCAATTCGTCATTTATCAATTGGTATTGAATCAGATCACGTATCCTTAAAACTATAATACAAGTTTAATTGTTACTCGTATTTTATAGGTAAACATATTTAAAAACAAAAACTTCATATCCATCTTCATTCAATTTAAATTATTGCATTTTCCAGTTGTATCTTTTTTCCAAATCTGGTGCTAATAAACTCTTTTGAGATAAATTAGTATTGTAGTATTCGTATACTCCATTAAATTAGACTGTACCCCTTCTTCCCACCCCACCCCCACCCCCCGCGCCCCAAAAAAACAAAAAAAAAACGCCTCGGTTGTGCTGAATTCCACACATTGCTTTACAGAGATGAAAAAGAGTTAGATAAAGAAATCCAGAGCCAAATATATTTTTGAAAGTGGACACATTTGCTAATCAACATGACTCAAGGTATTGTCTTCTCTCTTTCCTTTCTTTTTCTTATTTTCATAAATTTTAAGCCTAAAAATTAGTATTCAAATTCGTCTGCTTAGTGTATGTATGGTTGTTGTAATCCTAAGGTTGTAAATGTAGTTTGAGTCTATGCTTAAAAGAAATTTTAGTATTTTTTTTCTCCAGTTGTTTACTACGACGTATTGGAATTTTTTACTGTTCAGAGACCAAAATTTGAAGTTTTAGAATTTGACAATGCAACTCAGATTCCTCTATTTATAACTTGTATATGTTTTATTTTACTCCCATTAAGTATTCGAAAAAGAAGAAAAAGGAACATTTACAGAGAGTTAGAGTAACAACTTCAGGAACTAGGGTTCGAAACTCAGCTAAGGCGACACCAGGTGAATTCTTTCCATGGGTAGAGTCAGAGGCGGAGCCACAATGTCGGCTGCCGGTTCGGCCCAACCTAGTAGCCTTTGGTTTAAATCATGTATTTGTGTTAAAATTTCAGTACAAATTATTAATTTAGAACCCAGTAATTTAAAAGTATTAGGATCCCGAACCCATAAGCTTGAAGTCCTGGCTTTGCCTTTGGGTAGAGTTACCGAGGTGATCCGGTGGATTAGTTGTGGTGCTCACGAGTTAGCATGTATACCACAATTATAAATCAAACATAAATAAATAAATAAGATTGTGCTTTTGGAGAATGCACATCAGGAAATGTTTTTGTCAACATCAAAGTTAGAGAGACTTTTGATAGAAAATAGCCAGAGGAATCTCATAACAAGAGTGCTCAACAACTTTTTGTTTAGTCAGTCCCTTCTAAGAATATTCTCGTCGACCTAGGGCAGCGCTAAGGCCCTGTTTGGACAGCTTTTTTGGGAATGTTTGGAGATTTTTTTGGAGATGTTTGTTGGAGAAGTTCTTAAAAGAAAAAACTAATTTGATAGTTGTTGTCTAAGAGGTTTTGTTCTGCTACAAAGCATTCTTTAGGAAAGTGTCTCAAGGCTATTTTTAGATGCTAGAATATTCTTCCAAAAACATATCAGAAAAATACATTGCGAAGTTCTCCAAAGTGGTTCCCGGTTAACTTGTAAAGTACATGCTTTTGGAGAACAACTGAAGAAGAATGTTGCAGTCTTTTCCATAATATAAACTGTGTCATTAGATTGGAATGGAGTGCAGTAAGTTCGTTCTTTTACAAATGAATTACAACCAAACAAGCCAGGCTGGTAATAGAACATCAACGTGGTGTGTGTGGAGGGGGATGCTCTCTAATAGAAACAGGAAAGAGCTTTTCAGTTATGGCCTTGCTCTATGTTTTACTACAAACATGACCTCAAATACTTAAAAGAGAGGCGAGACTCTCTTCGAGTCTGTTAGTGAAGACATTGGATGTTTTATTCAAGATAAAGAATTTCTAAAAAGCATAAAATATTAAGCCAACTGAAAGAGAATAGAAACAATTTAATGCTCTGAGAAAGATAGACAGGTAGAAGATTGATAAGGTGTGATTACAAGCAAATTCAAGTACTTTCTTGTTACGCTACAAAAAGAATTAAACCCTTTAGTAGGTGTAGGTAATTGTTTCCATTTGGTACATTATGGTTAATGCAAAAGAAGAAGGTATTGCTCCAATAGATCCATACCATAAGTTAAGGATTACACAATTAGTATCTAGGATTGATACATCTGTTTAATATATGAATTAAGCATAGGTTTCTGGATTGATGATCTATGTACCTAAACTAGTTGGAAGAGGCAACCCATTAGTCTAGGTTTTGGCTTAACTGACATTAGTTACATGTGCATACGAGTATCCAGGCTAAACCTAGTTCTGGTCATGTTTTTTTCATGTTACCTATCAGAACAGTGTTTGTTCTGGTAACAATTTGCTTTTAGTATATAAGGTTTCTACTTAGTTCTAATTTTATTTGACATCATTGTCTTTTAAACAGCATATATCAGAATATATAGCGGTCGGATTTAACCTTTTCCTTTTTGAGAATTTTCTTAATAAGTAAAATCCTTTTCTTTTCAAGAATTAGTTAATTTGAAGCTGACATTACAAGATTTATTGAGTTTGCAAAGGCTTTTGCTGGTAGAAGATTCTCCTATATTGTAGATTTAAGCATATGTTCTGACTTCTTCACTATATTTAGTTGTATTTGGCTATGTTGCTTGGACACTCCGAAAATGTGGCCGGATAAGTGTCGGATCCTCCAAAAGTAGTGCATTTTTGAAGGATCCGACACGGGTACGGCTACATTTTGGAGAGTTCGCGCAACATAGGTATTTGGTTGATCATCCATACAAGTTGAAAGCCCACATGAGCAACAAATTGTTGAAAAGACGAGGTGGTAATATTAAAATGCAATGTAAATGGTTGTGTTCTTTTCTCCTCTTTTACAGTATATTGTTTGGCGCTCAATTATTAATATATGATAGTTTGCAGCTCTATTATTTTTATAGTTCAATTTTCTTTATTGTTGTGACTGTTCTTGCCTGAGTCGAGGGTCTCTTGGAAACAACTTCTCTACCTGCATAAGGTAGGGGTAAGGTCTGCGTACACACTACCCTCCCCAGACCGCACATATGGGAATATACTGGGTATGTTGTTATCGTTGTTGTTGAACATCCTGAGAGAATTAGGTTTCAAACCCCTCTGAGTAGTAGCACTTTTAGTCTGGTCATTTTGTGCACCGTAGGGTATGGTTTAGTGGTCGATGAAGTGAGACGAGAACCCTGAGGTCTAAGGTTCAAATCTCAGAGGAGGCATAATATATTAAGTAATTTCTACCTATCTACCTTAGTCTTGTTAGGTAGAAGTACCCGATACCTGTGTTGGTGAGAGGTATTACGTAGCCGGTGGAATAGTCATGGTGCACGAAAGTTAACTCCGATCACCACTGTCTTTTTGTTTGTTAGGGTACCAGGTTCGAACTCTTGACCTAATGGCATGAAGAGGACTCTCTCAACCACTATGAACAAGAATGGCCTGTACTCGAACACCCTTATCATAAAATAAAAAAAAAACATCAACCACTATACTTAAGGAACTGTTCTGATTCTTTTCCCTTCATAACAGATGGAAAAAGAGTTGCCGCTGAAGGGGATAGAGAAGATAGGCTCAGTGGTTTACCAAGAAATGTTACAGATCGTATCCTTGAGCTTTTACCAGCTCAAGATGCTGCAAGAACTAGTATTTTGTCGAGGAATTGGAGATATATTTGGGCCACTCTTCCAAATCTGGTGCTGGATTACGACTTCTGTTGTAAGTTAATAGAAGAGTCCGAATCGAAGTTCAAACTAACCGTAGATGAGATCCTGCTACTGCATATGGGGAACATTGTGGAGTTCATTCTTGATCTTGAAGCTAGAAGAGCACATTTGTCTTCGTGTGCAGATATCGATAGATGGGTGCTTTATGTCACCAGAAATGGTGTCAAGAAGCTAACTGTTCGCATTTCAAATCTCAATACCTATACTCTGCCACCTTCTATTTTTAAATGTTCAACATTGACACACTTGGCACTCACCAACTGTGTCTTCAAACCACCCACTTCCTTTCTTGGTTTTCCGAATCTTATCACCCTTGATCTGCAATGTACAACCTTTGTGCCAACCACATCGTTTTGCATTATTAAAGCCCCCCTTCTTGAAAACTTGTCCTTGAACATGTGTCATGGTACTCAATACCTAAACATTATTTCACCAGGGTTGGAATCCTTATTTGTTGAAGATAGTCCCTACTATCTCGTGCTAAATTGTTTTATGAACTGCACTAAATTGAGAGTCTTCAAACTTGACTCTTACGTAGCGGCTTATAATCAAAATCATGATGAAAAATCAACTTTGGAGAAGTTTCTTATTAGCTTGTGTGGACTTGAGGTACTCCATTTGGATTCATATTGCCTTAAGGTAAGAAATTCATTACTTGTTGTTTTACTTGAATATTTTCTTATAGTGATTGTAAATTCATGTGATTCTGATTAATATTTGCTTCATAGATTTTGAGTGCAGACGTAGTTCCAAATGGGCTTCCTTTTACGCTCAACTTTTTGAGGTATCTGTCGCTATGTGTAGGCTTTGACCATCTGGGTCAGACTTCTTATGCTATACAGTTAATTAAGAATTCCCCCAATTTGAGAAAACTTGTGATTTGGGTAAGTAATGGAAAATTATGCAGTCTTGCACTTGATATGTGTATGATCTGGTTTATTTGTGAACATGAAAGTCTTAAATAACTGGTATTTCTTTATACCATTATAAGGTTGATGCTACAAATGATGACGCCGAAGTAGTTCTGAAGTATCTGGACTCACCGACCTTGTTGGAACGACCACTGGACAAGCTCGAGCATGTGTCCATTAGTTGTTATGAGAGTGCAAAAGCAGAATTGCGTTTTGCAAAGCAATTGCTTTCTCGCACTCCCTCTCTGCTAAGGATGTGCATTGGTCAGCGGACAGACTTTGTAGACAGCGATATAACCTTAGAATTGATGCGTTTTCCCAGAGCTTCTCCCAGGGCAGAGGTCTCCTCTTATTTCTTTAATTAGGATTTGGATTTTAACTTCAAGGGAAGGAAGAAATGGCAAATTTTGTAAAGATGTGGCGACAATTATGTTCTTCACTAGATGTTTTGAAATACCAGTATGTGTCAATATGTTTGATATGATTCAGAGTCTTTTGCTATATTGTTTAATCGTCTACTTCTGATTAACGTTTCCTGGCTATTGAGAAATAGTTTATTTGATGGCTTTGCAGAATGTGTTATTTTGTTAACAACAATCACACACACAGACATATATATACATCCTTACTTGGGCGAAGCACAAGCTGCTGCAGATGCACAAGACGAGTGTCAAGCTTGAAGATTGGACTGTGCACGCGAGAGCAATGCTCAGTGCTAGGCGAGGGACAGACATGTCCTTAGCCAACCCCAGGTGTGCGCATGGATGAGATCCACCAGATGAGAAACGCCATAGTTAGTCGAGGCCATGAGCCTAGACATCAGATGGGCGGCACAATTGAAGTAAGCCTCCTAGGCAAGCTTCACCACAAGCGTGCGCACATATAAATATATTTCAGTCTTTGTTAGTGTTGAAAAGAGCAGTAGTAGCAGTACTTGTACATAAGATGTTGGAGTTGTACATATTAGTTTAGAGTTAGTTACGACTAATAGAATAGTTAAGCTAATTAATTGTATTATGTGAGTAGATAGTATAAATAGAGTTAGATACACACGTGTATAGGTGGCTTTCATTTTACTGAATAACAGATCAGAAAATTCTCTCTATTTTCTCTCTCTTCCATAACACTCGTCTTCTTCAATCTATTCGTCTCCAAATACTCCCTTTAAATATGGTATCAGAGCATAGATTCATGGCGTTTCCGAGCTGAATTGTTGAAGAATCAACCTTGTTTTGTTGAAGATTTGAGAGAATTTAAGCATGACTTCAGAATGACCCTAGATTTTCATGGCTATTGTACGAGAAGTGTTTGCCCTAAAATCCAGCAATTTTTACAATCAGAAGAAACCTTTGCTCATTCCTAATTTCACATCGAGGTGAGTTTTGATTTCAAATTGTTGAGAAATTGAGAATAAATATGGCGGAATCTGGAGAAATTGAGATGAGGAATGGAGATAAGTTCACAGATATTCATCCTAGGCATCCTCTTTACCTGCATCCATCGGATAGTCCGGGTAGTGTTTTAGTTCCACATCAATTAACAGGAATTGAAAATTATACAGCATGGAGCAATTCTATGAAGGTTGCGTTATTAGCGAAGAACAAATTAGGGTTTATAGATGGAACATGCTGCAAAGAACATTATAAAGGCGACTTAGAACATGAGTGGGAACGATGCAATGCTTTTGTTCTGTCATGGATCACTAATTCTGTATCAAAAGAGTTAGCAAATGGGATGATGTATTCGACTAATGCTACCAGTGTTTGGATGGACCTTAAGGAACGATTTGACAAGAAAAACTTGACTAGAATCTATCAATTGCTTCGTGAAATCTGCACCATAAGTCAAGGCACATCATCAGTATCAGAGTATTACTCAAAATTGAAGAGTGTTTGGGATGAATATTGGTCCATGGTACCTTTGCCATGCGACTGTGCAAAACATAAAGAGTATGTAGAACATATGGAACAACAGAGACTTGTACAGTTTCTAATGGGATTAAACGAAACATATGCCCAAGCTCGGAGTCAAGTACTGCTAACAGTCCCTGTTCCGACCCTAATTCAAGCCTACAATATGATAATGCAGGATGAGAGCCAAAGGATCCAGTCCAATATGATATCACAAATTACACCAGTGTTACAATAGATAAACTTGAACGATCCTACAGCCCTAGCTGCCACACAGAACAATAGGTTCAAAAGAAACAATGGACTCTATTGTGATTACTGTAATATGAAAGGACACAGGAGAGAAAACTGCTACAAGTTGGTGGGATACCCATCCAATCACAAATTCAGCAAAAGGAGGACCTATGATAGGCCACAAAGTTCAGGAGATAACAGAGGATATTCAGCTAACAGGGTCATCCATGAACATTCAGCTAACAATGTCAGTCATGTTGAAGAACCAGAAGCAAGTGGATCATCAGGGATTAACAACATGCCAATGTTCACCTCAGAGCAATATAATCAACTTTTGAAGTTGATCAATCATGAACCAGCAGTTGCAGAAGCCAAGGTTAACATGGCAGGTATAAAAGAATTCTTGACACTTGTTTGTTTGCAGGTTCTGAACCTAACTCCTGGATAATTGACACTGGGGCCTCCAACCACATGTCTTCTAGCTTGAATTTTTTAACCCAATATGCTCCTGTATTTCCCAATACCAGTAAAGTCCATCTACCAAATGGAAATATTACATCAGTAACACATACATGGTCACTAACTCTTTCTGATGATCTTGAATTGTGTAATGTGCTTTATGTTCCAAACTTCAAATATAACCTGCTATCAGTATCCAAACTTACCAAGGAGCTGAAATGTTGTGCATTATTCTTTCCTGAATTTTGCATTGTTCAGGACCTTTGCACTGGCAAGGTGAGGGGGTTTGGTAAGGAGAAGGACGAACTTTATATACTTCAACCTGCCAAGAAGACTTCACCTGTCAAAGCACCTGAGCAATCATCAGTCGTAGCATTCAATACAACAATACCTAATACAAATTCTTGTCTTGTTGCACTTCCTGCTTCAGTTCCTGCTACTTCTCCTGTTTTACCTTCAGCCTCTATTCCAGCATCTGTTTACTCTCCATCAAAGCATCCAGATCAATGCTCTATATGGCACCAAAGACTTAGCCATGCTCCATAGCAGTCCTACAGAAAATTCAATTTCTAAAAGTTCATGAATTGAATAAAGATCAGTTGTCTTGCACTATTTGTCCTTTAGCAAGGCAGACTAAGCTTCCTTTTCCTACTAGTCATACCAAAACTGTAATTCCTTTTGAACTTGTACATATGGATGTATGGGGTCCATATAGACAATGCACTTACAATGGACATAGATACTTTCTTACCATTGTAGACGATTATTCTAGGATGACTTGGATCTACTTGATGAGAATGAAAAGTGATGTGTTCTTGTTAATCAAGTCTTTTGTTGCACTTGTTAAAAATCAGTTTTCTGCTTCTATCAAGACTATTACGTCTGATAATGGTCTTGAGTTTTTTAATGCTCAATGTGCAACTCTTTTCACTTCTCTTGGGATTATCTATCAAAGTTCTTGTGTGCACACTCCACAACAAAATGGAGTGGCAAAACTAAAGCATAGGCATCTTCTTGAGATGGCGAGAGCCCTTATGCTTCAAGCCCATGCACCCTTGAAGTTCTGGGGAGAATATGTTCTTACAGTCGTTTACCTCATTAACAGATTACCTTCTTCAGTTCTTTCGGGGAAATATCCTTATGAATTATTCCGTGGTCAACCACCTTCATTTAAACACCTTAAAGTGTTTTGTTGTTGTGCTATGCTACCACACCATGCTTCACAGACAAATTCTCTTCTAAAGCCATTCCTGCCATCTTCATGGGTTACTCCGAGACTCAGAAAGGGTATAAACTATACAACATTTCATCAGGAAACTTTTTGGTCAGTAGAGATGTCTCCTTTAGAGAAACCATATTTCCTTTTAGACATCCAAAGTCCAAATTTCTACTGTCACATCTCCCTAGTTCAACTCTTACCTTTCCTAGTTCAGTTTCTACTCCTTCTTATGATGATACATTTCCTTCTAAGGATGATATGCCATTGATGCGAGACTAAATTGCATAGTTTAACATGTGATATACCTTACATTTTATGCGGATTAATGATAAAATTACACTTGTTATGTGCTTAATGGAGTTTATTTCATGTGTAGGTGAAGTGGAGATGGAAACGGAGCTAAAAGGATGCAAATACGTCGAAAAATACGCGAAAGGAGACACCCGGGCGATAGCCGGGCGACAGAGCCAAACA
>ML372699.1:6085-41932 GCA_005239525.1 Nicotiana knightiana | reverse complement strand
TAAAACCTCTCGGTACGTCATAAGACCATTATGCCTCTAATTAATATCATCAAACAAACCTTAACAAATACATAATTTCTGGGACCCATGAACAGAAGATAATAATAATTTACATGGGGAATAAAGAATATAGATACCCGTAGTATTTCTATGAATAGAGTCATTTATGAAAGTTGCATATTTTGCCCGTTTCATTTGTATTATTTGGATCATGCCAACAAGAAAAAAGGGAGGGACTTTACACACTTGTTCCTTGAATTATTTGAACGAAATGAAGCTTCTACTTCTTTAAATCTTATGAACGAAATTTGTTGCCTTAGATTCTTTGACACTTGAACGAAATTATTTACTTCTGCCTCAACGTCTTTGGTTTTAAACAAAAGACACATTGTTGTCTTGAATATTTTACAAGGGAGTGAAACCAAATCTCATGGATTAATGACAAAAAAAAGGGCCAACGTTTGGAATTTGAAATCCAGAAAGCAAAAGCAATGTTCTGTTCTTAAGACTTTAAATGCAAAGTCTTCAAAATGAAAATGAATTGGAAAGACTTGGATATCCAAAGTCTTGAAAAGAATGAAAGGGATTTGTATCCATTTGACACCTAATCAAGGAATGACTCTTAGTCATTTCTTGATAATGTGGCTAGTTGCCACTTGGGGTGGGGGTGGGATATTTAATAATTTTTATCCACTTATTAGTTAACCGGATAATGTCCCGTTACCCGTTACTTAATCAATTACCCGCATAATTTAAAAATTACCACCAATTACTTAAAATTCTATTTATTTTTAAAAATACTTCATATATCCTTTATATATATTATTATTGTTGTCACATGGTACCTTTCTTGGTACTAGTTCAAAATGATCTCATCCTCGGCTTCCCAAGTCATTTCTTCCATATTGTTGTTCCTCCAAAATACTTTCACGGAGGCTACCTCATTATTCCACAGCTTGCGGATTTGTTGGTCTAGGATGGAAACCGGAACTTCCTCGTATGATAAGTCTTCTGTAATCTGTACATCATCCGTGGGCACTACTCGGGTAGGATTGCCAATGCACTTTCGTAACATAGATACGTGAAAAACATGATGGACAAACTCTAATTCCGAGGGCAATTCTAACTCATAAGCTACTCGGCCCACTCTCCAAATGATCCTATAAGGCCCAATATACTGTGGGCTAAGTTTGCCTTTCTTGCCAAACCCATCACACCCTTCATAGGTGATACCTTTAAGAATACCTAGTCATCAACCCTGAACTCTAAATCTCGCTGCTGCATGTCAGAATAAGACTTCTGACGACTCTGAGCTGTCAATAGTCGATCTCAGATAAGCTTTACTTTTTCTATGGTTTGCTGAACCAAGTCTGGCCCATGTAATCCAGATTCTCCAACATCGAACCACCCTATAGGCGACCTGCACTTCCATCCGTAAAGGGCTTCGTATAGAGCCATCTAAATACTGGAATGGTAGATATTATTACATGCGAACACAATAAGCGGCAGATGATTATCCCATCTACCTTTCCTCCAGTGTCTGAATCGTACGCTTAGCCTGTCCATCTGTCCGGGGATGAAATTATATACTAAGACTTACTTGAGTCCCCAATCCTTTTTGAAAGGGCCTCCATAAGTTAGCGGTAAATTGAGCTTCTCTATCCGAGATAATAGATACAGGGACACCATGCACTCGTACTATCTCCTTAATATAAGCCTTGCATAATCCTTGGAGGAAAATGCAGTTCTAATGGGCAGAACATAGGCTGACTTGGTAAGCCTATCAACAATCACCCATGTCAAATCGAACTTACGTTGGGTACGAGGTAAGCCTATGATAAAGTCCATATTGATTATTTCCCATTTCCAAGTTGGAATATCCATAGCCTGCAATAATCCACCAGATTTTTGATGCTCAATCTTAACCTGCTGACAGTTAGGAAACTTTTCAACAAATTCTGCTATATCCTTTTTCATTCTGTCCCACCAATACACTTCCCTGATATCATGATACATCTTTGTTGCTCCTGGATGAATAGAATAATGAGAATAGTGAGTTTCTCCAATAACCTGACGATGTAGCCCCGCAACATTAGGGACACATAATCATACTTGACATCTGAGGACCTTGTCATCTGTAATTTCAAAAGGCGTCTTCTCCTTCTGAAGGGTGGTATCCCTACAATGAACTAACACATGATCCTCGTACTGGCGTTCCTTTACTTCAGTTATTAAAGAGGATGTTGCCGTATTCTGAAGTGTAATTCCAATGTCACCTGAGTCCAATATCCGAACTCCCAGGCTAGCTAGTTGATGAACCTCATGGGCTATTCCCCTATTTTCTGGCTGTAAATACGACAGGCTACCCATAGATCGTGGGCGTCGGCTACTATGTTCGCCTTCCCTAGATTGTATATAATATCAATGTCATAGTCTTTACCACCTCCCTTGACATAGATTCAATTCCCTTTGCTTGAAGATGTATTGGAGGCTCTTATGATCTGTATAGATATTAACATAAATGCCATACAAGTAATGTCTCCATATCATTAGTGCATGAATTACCGAGGCTAACTCTAAATCGTGGGTCGGGTAGTTCTTCTCGTGCTTTCTTAGTTGTCTTGAAGCATAAGTCACAACCTTACTATGTTTCATAATAACACAACCCAATCTAACGTCTGAAACATCCCAATAGATAACACAATCATCGGTCCCTTCTGGGAGCGGTAGAACTAGTGCTGAAGTGAATATGTCCTTCAATGCCTCGAAACTCCGTTCGCAAGCATCGGGCCATTGAAACTTAGTTCCCTTCTGAGTTAACTAATATGGGTATCCCAATCTTTTACAATTCATGAAATTCCCCTCTTCGGAGGCCCAAACTTCATCCTTTATCCATCACAATTACGCCCTTATCCTACTATCAGGGCATCATTTCATCCATTCTAAATGCTACTAGTCTTAAACTCCTTTGAGTTCATTCAGTCTATATTGAGCCTTCTATAACTTAGAGAAATCATCAGCTCTCTTATGAGCTTAACCTCAAGGACTTGTCCATTTCCATTACCTTTTCACTCATCTCTTCTTATCCTTCTTCCTGTCTTCCTAAAATCTTGTCGCTCTATCATACTTGAGCTTGCAACCTACACATATCTATTTATACTTATTCACAACCTTTCTTCAAGATTTCCTCATGTTATTCCGGAACATCAAGCGAGACACCACATATCACTTTGGTCAAAGGTGCTTAAAAGAGAAGAAAATTTCATTACAAATTTCCGATAATAACCTGCCAAACGGATAAGCTACGAACCTCCGTCGATGTTGTGTGTCTAGGCTAAGTCCTCGCTGCCTCGATTTATTGTATATCCACGCGAAATGATATGCACAAGGAAATCTACATAGTCCAACAAAAATTAACATTTAGAGAATTTTTTTGCATACAACTTCTCCTTTTGTATAACTCTAAGCATAGTACGCAAATGATCTGCATGCTCCGTCTCTGAATGAGAATATTCCAATATATCGTCAATAAGTATAATTACGAACAAATCTGCAAGGGCCTGGCACAAAGTTCATCAAATCCATGAATACTACACGGCATTGGTCAAACTTAACGACATAACACAAAATTCAAGGTTCTCATATCTGGTCCTGAATGCTATCTTCGGAATATCTTCATCCTTAATCCTTACCTGATGGTACCCGGATCTCAAGTTTATCTCTGGAAAACACTTTGAACCTTATAACTAATCAAATAGATCATCAATTCTCGGGAACGTGTATTTATTCTTGATCTTCACCTTATTCAATTGCCTATAATCAATACACATTCGTAAGAAACCATCTTTCTTTCTCATAAACAACACAGGTGCTCCCCGTGGTGACGTACTAGGTCTAATAAAACTTTTTAGCAAGTCCCTTAGTTATTCCTTTAACTCTTTCAACTCTGTGGGGGCCATTCTATAGTGAGGAATAGATATTGGATGAGTATCTGGTAGTAGGTCAATAACAAACTCAATTTCTTTCTTGCCGGAAGACTCGAAAGCTCATCAGGAAAAACATCGGAAAACTTATTCACCATAGGGATGGAATAAATGGTTGGTGACTCTTCTTCCATATCCTGAACCTTGAACTAAGTGATAACTGCAGCCTTATTGATCATCTTCCTTGTCTTGAGATATGAGATAAATTTATCTCTTGGTGATGCCGTATTACCTTCCCATTCTAAAAGAGGCTCTCCTGGGAACTGCAATTAAACCATCCTTGACCTACACTTGATGTTAGCATAGCAAAGGCCAAATAACCCATACACATTATAATATCAAGTTCTACCCAACCAAAAACCACGTACCTTATCCTTGTTTATTATTAAGTCTGTCACGGGCCATTACAACGATATCCATATATGTAAGCAGCAATATTAAGACTTAACTTGCATAACTAATTTAGAAAAAAAGTTTATATACATAGGGGCTGACTAAGCCATAGGCATATTATACCCAAAGCTATATACAGGATACTGTCTGCAAAAATTCTAAGTAGGCATAACCATAATATATACAAGTCAGGATGGGGCTCCCTACATTCGCATAAAACAACAAAACACATTCAAAACCCTAACTTGGTAATATTCCAAGAAGAGGTGGAACTTCACCAAAAAAAAATTGACACTTGGAGGAAGTCTATAGTAGAGGGTCCTCGTCTCGTCCTATATAAGAATCAGACACACTTCGAAGTGGAACCTTTATATCCTTATCAGTTACCTTCCTCCTCTTAGCCCGACTATTATCCACTTCCTCTGCATATCCCATAACATACACTGGCGAACCTTGATTGACAGACTCCCAAGACAGTGGGCTATCTGGGACCTCAGAAGAGCTGGTGTCCGCAAATACCTTGACATAGTTTTGAGCCTGAGGGAATCCCGCCTGTGCCGATCCATGCTCTACTCCCCTCATACCCTGATCAACGGGCTGTGATAGTGAAACTAAGGGACTTAGTAAGGTCGGAACTCCTCTCACCACATCTGTTGTCGAAGTGGCCGAAACAGCACGAACATGTGACTCATATAGCTCATCGGATGAATCGTCAATAGAAACCATGATCTCTGATGGGTCTGAATCCACAATATAACTTATATATCTTTCTAACACCTTTGTAGCCTTCTGACCCGTATTAGCGGCTGTGGTCTTCGGAGGCATCGCTGAAAACGTAACACATCGTTAGAAACATAAATTCTTATATCGCACGATCTAAGATAGGAAAAGAGGATAAAATCCTATATGTCCTGTAGCCTCCTGTCTATAAGTGTGGTGAACGACACAGCCATAAACAAGACTCTACTAGACACGGTCTGTAGACAATCCTAGGACAGAACTGCTCTGATACCACTTTTGTCACAACCCAAACCGATGGGCTGCGACGGGTGCCTGAGTCCTATCTGTCAAACACTCCTCAGCATGCGTCTAAGATATGAACCTATATAACATCTGCTGCATTACAAAAATAACATATGTGAAGGAAACCTTCCATCAAGGCATATGTACGTATACGTGCAGAATACAGTGGCGAGCCGGCTAGGCTGCTATAGACAATTATACATCCAAAACTGAAAGCCGACAAGGCCACATACAATCCCAACTAGACATACTATCTACACACCTCTAACAGAAACATAACTTTACAAACACGGGACTGAGCCACGTCCATCTACACATATGTATACAAACATATCGTACCAACATCAAAAGCAGCTCCGGATCAAATGGAGCACGCCAACTCTCGCTGATCAGGGATCCTAAGAAGGGGGACCGTCAGCTTACCTACCTGCACCTTCGCGCATGAAACGTAGCGTCCCCAAAAAAAAGGGACGTCAGTACGAATAATGTACTAAGTATGTAAGGCACATAAATAAATACATAAGAGACATGGAACAGATATCGAGTAATTGACTCAACCTGTATGTCTGGACAACTCTGTATTAATAAATCACTTTTAGCATCATGCATATGCGTATGAATGTCATGTCATGCATAGGTATATGTTTCATAACATCATCAGCCTCTGAGGGCATCCCATCATATCATATCGCCCACTGTGGGCAAAATCATCATCGTATACTAGCTGATCATGTGGTGGTGCGTACATAACGCCATAACCTTTCCCATATACAATATACATATATATGCATACATATATACGCGTATATAACACCTGTTGAATATACATACATATATACGCGTATATAACGCCGTTTGAATCATATTTCAGCCACTGTGGGCAACATCATCATCACATACCAGCTGATCAGGTGGCAGTGCGTATATAACGCCATAACCTTTTCCCATATCCCATATATATATATATATAATATACATATATACGCGTATATAATGCCATCTGGTCATGGGTCAATGTACATGTGTAAATGCATGAAATGCACGTGAAAATAAGTTAATAAAACCTCTCGGTACGTCATAAGACCATTATGCCTCTAATTAATATCATCAAACAAACCTTATCAAATATGTATTTTCTGGGACCCATGAACAGAAGATAATAATAATTCACATGGGTATTCAAGAATATAGATACCCCTAGTATTTCTATGAATAGAGTCATTTATGAAAGTTGCGTATTTTGCCCGTTTCATTTGTATTATTTGGATCATGCCAAAAAGAAAAAAAGGAGGGCCTTAACATACATGTTCCTTGAATTATTTGAAAGAAATGAAGTTTCTGCTTCTTTAAATCTTATGAACGAAATTTGTTGCCTTGGATTCTTTGACACTTGAATGAAATTATTTACTTTTGCCTCAACGTCTTTGGTTTTAAACCAAAGACACGTTGTTGTCTTGAATATTTTACAAGGGAGTGAAACCCTTGTTAAACCAAAGACCATTATGCCTCTAATTAATATCATCAAACAAACCTTATCAAATATGTATTTTCTGGGACCCATGAACAGAAGACAATAATAATTCACATGGGTATTCAAGAATATAGATAACTCTAGTATTTCTATGAATAGAGTCATTTATGAAAGTTGCGTATTTTGCCCGTTTCATTTGTATTATTTGGATCATGCCAAAAAGAAAAAAGGGAGGGCCTTAACATACATGTTCCTTGAATTATTTGAACGAAATGAAGCTTCTGCTTCTTTAATTCTTATGAACGAAATTTGTTGCCTTGGATTCTTTGACACTTGAATGAAATTATTTACTTTTGCCTCAACGTCTTTGGTTTTAAACCAAAGACACGTTGTTGTCTTGAATATTTTACAAGGGAGTGAAACCAAATCTCTTGGATTAATGAAAAAAAAAGGGGCCAACGTTTGGAATTTGAAATCCAGAAAGCAAAAGCAATGTTCTGTTCTTAAGACTTTAAATGCAAAGTCTTCAAAATGAAAATGAATTGGAAAGACTTGGATATATCCAAAGTCTTGAAAAGAATGAAAGGGATTTGTATCCATTTGACACCTAATCAACGAATGACTCTTAGTCATTTCTTGATAATGTGGCTAGTTGCTACTTGGGGTGGGGGTGGGATATTTAATAATTTTTATCCACTTATTAGTTAACCGGATAATGTCCCGTTACTAGGTACTTAATCAATTACCCGCATAATTTAATATTTACCACAAATTACTTAAAATTCTATTTATTTTTAAAAATACTTCATATATACTTTATATATATTACTACTGTGGTCACATGGTACCTTGCTTGGTACTAGTTCATAATTATCGGGTATTATCACCCGACCCGTATTTTATTCCCAATTGTCCATTTTCAACGAAACTCGTTTTCTTTAATCAGTGTACCCCTTTATCTTTCATAACACTTATTCATCTTTTTTTAAAAATAACGTAAATACGTTAACATCAAAATGATCTCATCCCCTAGTCCACGTTGGTTAAGTGAAGACGAAACTTTTAACGTATGAAAACGCGAGATGTGACAGATGTGGTGGACTTGAAGAGAATGCGGACCGCATATCTGTTATGCAACAGAAATGCGGTCGCATATTTGACCTAGAAGGGCATTTTTGTCCTAAATTGGCCCCGGGTTTTAGCCCACTATAAATAGATTTATTGGAGTTTTGTGGGGGCATCTAGTATGGAAAAGGAGCTACAATCCAAACTTTGAATAGTCCCCTCTTTTGGAAGCTTTGAAAGTGAAGAATCTTGCACTTTTGTAAGCACTATGACTTAATATTGTCTTCTTTTTGTATTTTAGCATGTGTAGCTAACTTTAAATACTAAGGTTGTGGACCTTAAATGAGTGTAATGACAATGGGTGTTTAACATTGAATATATGTACAATGGTTGGTTGATATTTATTTACTCCTCATTCTTCATTTATTGTTGGTGGTTGCAAACACTAACAAGTGCCATTATATTCTTTCGTTACTTGGAAAAGTGAGTTAGTGTTTGGTAGAAGTAAATATCAAAGACTCAAGGCTTTAAACCTTGTTTGATAGAATCACTTAGGAATAAGTGGATTTTATTTGGCATAAATTGATTACTCTTAATTGAAACTCTTTTATAGTTTGAAAAATCATAAAGAGAAATACTAACCAACTATTGGAAAATATTGGGTAATCATTTAGAAATCATTTGCATATCAAAAGGACCTTCCATTATAAATATATCATATTAACACCGATAACATTACATTTCATTGAAGGGGACAAAACCTTGGTTTAGATAACCAAATTAATTACAACCTTATTTAATCATACTTGTTACTATTTCACAAAACTACAATCCAATCTATTACCATGCTCGTCTTACTCTAACGGAATAGAAATGTGATGTAAGTTAAGATTCACACTACTCAAGTAAACTTTTCACGCCTATTCCCTGTGGGATTCAACCCCAACCTCGTTGGGTTACTACATTTTACATCGATTGCTTTACACTATTTTAAGCTGTAATCTGAGCGTATCAAATTTTGGCGCTGTTGCCGGGGGATTCGATTTTGAAATTACTAACTAGTGTGCACATTACTTTACATCTTTTCTATTCCATCAAATTTTGCTTGCTTTTCTTGGTGTGATAGGTAAGAATGGCCGATTATGATGAAGAGGAGAATCCCTTTGCGGACATTGAGGAATATCTTGATGATACCAACGATATCCTTCCTCCACAGGTTGAAGCTACTACATTTAAAGTAGAGCACGGGTTAATCCTAATGCTTAAGGAGGAAGGATTATTCAGGAACTCTACTTATGATGATCCGACGCAACACCTTAGGAACTTCTTGGGTGTGTGCGCCATGCATAAACAGAACAATGTAATAGATGACGCCTTGAGATTGCGAGTATTCAAGTACTTATTGATTGGAGAAGCGAGAAAGTGGATTCAAAATCTACCTCCTCAATCCATCACTTCTTGGCCCGAGCTTGTCCGTGCCTTCTTATCCAAGTGGTTCCCATAGATCAAGAAGTCTGAACTTAGAGATAAAATCTTCTTCTTCAAACAAATAACAGGAGAACACTTACATGAAGTGTTGGACCGATTCAAGTTATACTTAGTGAGGTCACCTATTCATGGTTTTCCGGATGCTATTTTGATGGAAAAGTTCTACATGAGTTTGGATCCATTGACCCAGTCCATAGCAAAAAATGCAGCAGACGGATTTTTCATGGACAAATCATTCACCTGGATTACGCATATTCTGGATAAAATGGCCAGTCACAATCAAGCATGGCATCTGAAGATGCTAGTGGTGGAATTTCTTATGGTACTCCGTCTCTAACAAACATGGTCAAAGAAAACCAAGAGAGAGACCAATTGATTGCTGGGCTTGCCACAAACATTGATGTGCTAACCAAGATGTTCACGAAAAGTCAGACAAAGAAGGTAAATGTTGTGGAAGATATGGAACCAACGGGAAATCAAGAATTCAAAGAAGCCAACTATGTGCATAATCCTCAAGGTGGGTATCACCAACAAAATCAATGAAGGCCAAACCAGCAAGGGAAAGGCCAAAAAAATTGGCGTAGTGATCAAGGTGGGTCGAGTGAAGGTAGTTGGAACAACAACAATAACAACTATGCCAATCGGAGTTCCAACCCCTACACTCCACCAAAGGGGAAATATTCTAACTCCTCGCACTACACGGATGGTCCTTCAAATGAATCCAAGTTGGAAATAATGCTTGAAAAGATCTTGCAAAATCAAGAGAGAGGTGATGCTACAATGACGAACATGTCCGAAATCGTGGAGTCACATACCGCCTCTATACAAAAACTTGAGATGCAAATGCGAGACTTGTCAAGAGAACAAAATCCAAAGCTCAAATGTACTCTTCCAAGTGATACAATTGCCAACCCAAAGGGGAATGTAAGTGGTCCATCTTCTCAGTGCATGGCTATTACTACTAGAAGCGGGAAAGTACTTCAAGATGAAAGTGAACAAGTAGTCGAAGTGGATGATCGTGAGCAAGAAGTTGAGGCACAATTTGAAGTGCCGGTTTTTGTTGAAAGTGAGAAGACCTCCCAAGAGGTGAAAGTCCAAAAAGCAATGCATGAAAAGGTTAAGGAAAAGGTGAAGGAGACCCCAAAAGCTCCGAACACCAATCCCTCGACCTACTCCTCCATTCCCTCAAAGGCTTGCACGAGGGGTAGATGATAGCAAGTTTGAGAAGTTTTATGATATTTTGAAGCAATTGTCGGTGAACATCCCGTTCTTGGAGGCTTTCCAAGAGATTCCGGGATTTTCCAAATACTTAAATTACTTGATGACCAAGAAGAATCTACCAAGAATGAAGTGGTGAGTATGACTCACCAGGTTAGTTACATTATTGCTATAACAACCATTGAGAAGAAGGAAGACCCATGAGCATTTACCATCACATGTACTATCGGGTTGAGAGATTTTGCAAGAGCACTTTGTGATAATGGAGCTAGCATCAATTTGATGCCTCTTGCTATTTACAAGCAAACGATATTGGGTTTGCCAAGACCTACGAGTATGAGATTTCAAATGGCCGACCGTTCAATCAAGAGACCCATGAGTATTGTTGATTATGTCTTAGTGAAAGTGGGGAAGTTCCTTCTCTCGGACGACTTTGTTATCCTTGATTGTGCGGTTGACAAGGAAATTCCCCTCATATTGGGAAGACCATTCCTTGCTACGGGAAGAGCTTTGATGGAATCAGAACGAAATGAATTCAAGTTCCGAGTGAATGATGAGTAAGTCACTTTCCAAGCTAGTAAGGGTCTGAAGTTTCCGAATGCATATGAAGGGATTTCAGTCATAGATGTTGTTGATGAGGTCGAGGATGCTAGTGACCTGAAGATGGAAGAAGAGTTCCTTGTTGAGGCCTTGGCGGAAATTTTGGTAAATTTTGATGGTGAAGACATGGAGGGGTATGTAGACGCCGTGAATGCATTGGAAGGACGTGGGTCCTATACTTATGCACTGAAGAAGCTCTCTCTTGACTTAGAGAATAGAGCCACTCCTCCCGAAAAACATTCCATCATTGAGCAACCACAACTTGAGCTCAAGCCACTTCCATCACATTTGAGGTAAAAATTTCTTGGTTCTAATGATACGTTACCCGTAATCGTTTCCTCTTTGTTGGATGATGTGCATGTAGGCAAATTTTTGAATGTCTTGGGGAGTACCGACAAGCAATTGGATGGACAATAGCGGACATCCGAGGAATTCCCGCCAAAATTTGTGAGCACAATTGGAGGAAGGAATCAAGCCGAGTGTTGAACACCAAAGAAGATTGAATCCATCGATGCAAGAGGTGGTCAAGAAAGAGATAATCAAGTTGTTGGATGCCGGGGTTGTCTACCCCATTGCGGATAGTTCGTGGGTGAGTCTGATGCAGTGTGTACCAAAGAAGTGAGGCATGACAATAATTCACAATGAAAAGAATGAGCTTATTCCAACACGGACGGTCACCGGGTGGAGAGTATGCATGGACTATCGGAAGCTCAATAACGCCACGTGCAAAGATCATTTCCCTATGCCTTTTATTGATCAAATGCTTGATCGGCTAGCGGGAAGATCATTCTATTGCTTCCTTGATGGGTATTCCGGTTACAACCAAATGAATATAGCATTGGAGGACCAAGAAAAGACAACATTCACTTGCCCTTATGGAACTTTTGCCTTTAGCCGGATGCGTTTGGTTTATGCAACGCTCCAGCTACCTTTCAAAGATACATGATGTCCATCTTCTCAGACATGGTGGAGGATTTCCTAGAGTTTTTGATGGATAACTATTCGGTGGTAGGTGATTCTTTTGAGCATTGTCTTGACAATCTTAGACCAGTGCTCAAGAGATGTGAGGAGACCAACCTTGTGCTTACCTTGGAGAAATGCCACTTCATGGTGGACGAAGGCATTGTATTGGGGCACAAAATTCCAAAAACATGGCATAGAGGTTGATCGAGAAAAAATTGAAATCATCTCCAAACATCCTCCACCAACATCGGTAAAAGGTGTCCGAAGCTTTTTAGGGCATGCGGGATTCTATTGGCGTTTTATCAAGGACTTCTCCAAAATTGCAAATCCTATGTGCAAGCTCCTTGAAAAAGACGCCAAGTTTGTGCTTGATGAAAAGTGCCTTAAGGAATTTGAGGAGCTAAAAGAGAAGCTCAACACGACACTCATTATTGTCACACCGGATTTGTCTCTTCCATTCGAGCTCATGTGTGACGCCATTGGTGTAGCTATTGGAGTAGTTCTAGGTGAACTTCATAGCAAGGTTCTCCATCCTATCTACTATGCAAGCAAGACGCTCAACAGTGCGCAAATGAACTATACCGTGACAGAGCAAGAACTTCTTGCAATTGTATATTCCTTTGAAAAATTTCAAGCTTATTTGTTGGGGTCTAAGGTGGTGGTCTACACCGATCATTCCGCTCTTCACTATCTCATGGAAACAAAAGATGCCAAACCATGTTTAATCCGATGGGTCCTCTTAGTGCAAGAATTTGACTTCGAGGTCAAGGACCGCAAGGGCACAGAAAACCAAGTGGCAGATCATCTAGCTAGGCTTGAAGAGGACGGACGACCAAAAGAAAATCTTGATATCAATGATGCCTTTCCTGATAAGAACATCTTGGCATTGTCTTCTTCATCTACTCTGTGGTACGTCGATATTGCTAACTACTTGGTTAGTGACCTCATTCCGGATGGATTGGAAGCTTAGAAGAAGAAGAAGTTTTTTGATAGAGTGTAGGAAATACTACTGGGAATAACCATTTTTGTTCCGCATTTGTGCTGATAACATCATTAGGAAGTGTGTTCCAGAAGAGGAGATTATGCCAATTCTAAAGGCATGCCATGACTCACAGGTTGGGGTTCATCATGGGGGAAATCGAATGGCGGCGAAGGTACTTGAATGTGGCTATTATTGGCCCTCAATTTATCATGATGCCAATCAAATGGTCAAGGCTTGTGACCAATGTCAGAGGCAAGGATAAATCTCTAAGAGGCATGAAACGCCAGTGCACTTTGTGATGGAGGTCGAGATCTTTGATGTTTGGGGAATTGACTTTATGGGGCCCCTTTGTAAGCTCAAGTGGTATGAAATACATCTTGGTGGCTATGGAATATGTGTCCAAATGGGTTGAAGCAATTGCCTCACCAAACAATGCGGCAAGGAGTGTGACCGCATTCTTAAAGAAAAACATATTCACGCGGTTTGGCACTCCTAGAGCCATTATTAGTGATGGTGGGTCTCACTTCTGCAACAAGGCTTTGACGAGGCTACTAGAGAAATATGGTGTCAAGCATAAGGTTGCCACACCTTATCATCCCCAATCAAGTGGTCGAGTTGAAGTTTCCAACCGGGAGATAAAGAATATTCTAGTAAAGAATGATAATGCTAACATGACCGACTGGTCAAGGAAGCTAGATGACGCATTGTGGGCATACCGCGGCGTACAAAACCCCTATAGGCACTTCTCCTTAGCAGTTCGGCAAGTCTTGTAATCTACCCGTGGAACTAGAGCACACATCCATGTGGGCTTTAAAAAGGTTGAACTTGGACTGGGCTGAAGCTGCAAATTTGAGGTTAACACAACTTAATGAAATGGAGAAATTCGGTTTCCATGCATATGAAAGTGCAGTTGTGTACAAAGAAAGGATGAAGTTCGTCGACGAAAAAAAGATCTTGAAAAGGGAGTTCAAGTCGGGTGACTTGGTTTTTCTCTTCAACTCAAGGCTCAAATTGTTTCTGCGCAAGCTCAAATTGAAGTGGTCCGGCCCGTTCAAGGTGGTAGATGTATCCCCTTTTGGAGCTGTGGAATTAGAATCGTAGGATGGGCTCTGAACATTCAAAGTCAATGGCCAGCGAGTCAAGCACTAGTTGGTCACAGATGGAGAACAACACTTGGTGGAACAGTTGGCTCTCAGAGATGGTCCATGCCCGACCAATGAGTGAACCCAAATAAAGGCCAACTTCATCGTGTCGCGGCGTTAAATCAAGCGCTTCATGGGAGGCAACCCATGTGTGGTAATATCATTTTTGTCCTTTAAATTTTAACTTTTGTTAGATGGATTAAATTGAGAAATTTAAAGTGTGTGTTAGAGTGCAGGGGATTAAAAAAGGTCATAAAACAGGGTAAAATTGCGAGTGAAAGGGAAGAAAAGTCACCATGGGAAGTCTGCTACACATATGCGGTCGCATTTTGACTATGCGGACCGCATAGTGATCGCAGACCTGAGCAGTTTGTTTAGCAAAAATTAGTGACTGAAATGCGGCGAGGACGTGCACTTTGTGGACCGCATACTAGTTATGCGATCGCACAAGTGCACCGCATTGTGGAGATGAGCAACCTGAGTTGAAACCACCGCATAACACTTATGCGGTCGCATAATGTGTTATGCGGCAACTTATCCACTGCATTTTCACAGGAAAGTAGCCCTACCCCCTTCGCACAACCCCCATAATCTGCACAGTAGCACTCAAATACAAACACTTCGCACTTAAACAAAGAAAAAACAAAACAAAAAGAAAAAGAAGAAGGGAAAACATCTAGTTTTAAATTGAAAGAGTGAACAAAGATCACAATTGTTGAATTCATCTCCTTGATTGTTTCTCGTTCATCCAGTTCTGGTATGTTCTTTCTTCCGTACTTCATCTCTGTAAATTTTCAGTTTTAATTTTGTTGTGTGTTATCCTGTTTTGTTTGTTTTATTTTGTGTTTGTTCTTTCTTCCTCCTCGTTCTTTTGGTTATCTGCTTGTAATGGGGGGTTCTTGAATAATTGGTTAAGTTTGGGCTTGCTGGGTAGTGAAATTAGGGTGACCATTGTACAGGGTAGAGGTAAAACCTTAAGGATGATGACTTTTGCGGACCGCATAGTCGATTTCCAGTTCGCATCATTGCCGCATATTAAACCCTAGGTGAATTGAGGAAGATGAAAAAATGCGGAGGCTTTGCGATCGCATAAGTGATATGCGGACCGCAAATCCACCGCATACCCAGACAGCCTGTGGCCATATACAACATGTTGTTTGCTGCTGATATGCGAACGCATATCCATCTCTGCGGTGGGTTTTGTGATCGTATAGTGTGATGACCTTTACAAGTGCACAATTTTGCAATGGTTAAGCGAAACGCATAATGGATATGAGATTTCATAACCCATCGCATAATTGATTCCTTTCAGCAGACAGTCATTTTGCGACAGGTTTGCTGTCCGCATAGTGGTTATGCGACCGCATAACCTGTCGCATATTTTACCTTATTTTTAACATTTTATTTTTGATGTCTGCTATGTCATTCACACTTTGTTTCTTTACAGACATGGCTCCCAAGAAAACTAGTGCTGCTAAAAAAGGGCCTCCTCCAGCCATCAAGCACAACAAGCCAAACATTCACGACAAGAACCATCCCAACCTATTGCTGAACATCCCTCCCAGTCTGATGAGGAGGAGACCTTGCCTTCAGTCGACCTACAGGCTGAGGCAAGAAGAAAAAGAGGAGATGATTTCCAGCTCTGTTTTGAGGTCAGAGGCTCTACGAGTCTGTATAAAGAAGGGCTCACGAAACGGAAAATCATTGAAGAGAAGTAGTTGAGTCTGAACGGACTACAGGAGCAGTACCCTCACATAATGGAGAACACCAAAGCTAGAAAATGGGAATGCTTCACCGAGGTGCCTGATGATTTCAATGAAACACTAGTGCAAGAGTTCTATGCATCCTACAGGTCCTCCAGAACAGCTCATCACAAGCGCAACAAAGTCTTCTGTGAGTCGGTCATGGTTCGGGGGAAGTCGGTGCTTTGTGACAAGAGCACGATAAATGATCTATAATTTAGAAGTTGGAGTCCAGACACAACTGAGTATGAGGCCAAATGGGCCAGCAAAGATGGTGAGCGTGCCTGGATTGCCTCAGTGATCGCAAAAGGGACCCTCACTTGGATTGACCCTATGCATAAAATATTCAAGGAAGATCTCACACGAGAGGTTAGATTCTGGCTCAGATTTGTTACCTCTCTCTTGATACCGTCCCAGAATGAGACTGGCATAAGCATTGAGAAAGCTCTTCTCATTGCATGCATTATGACTAGGGTCAAGATTGATGTGGGTGACATTATCTTCCGAGAGTTAGGGGTCCGAGCCAACCAGAATGCCATGTCACTTCCATTCCCATGCTTGATCACAACCCTCTGTAAGGCTGTGGAAGTCCCTTCAATGCCACACTATGACAAAATGGGGAAATCGCTGAAGGATATTGATATCACACGCATCAGTGACGCGCTGCCACAAGTAGTTGCTGCTCCTCTAGAAGTTCAGATCCAAATTCCAGCTGATACAGATATCGCAGACTCCCAGACACCTGTTTCTCCTCCAGCCACAGTGGCATCCACTGCCACTCCACAACCTACCTCTCAGGCCACTATTGCCCAGCCTTCTGCTAGCCCTTTCGAGGCTAGGTCTCTTAGCTCACCATGCAAATGCTAAGGTAGACGGGCTTCTGAAGGACCTCCCCACTTTGATAAGGAACTCCATTACTCCTATCTAGTCCTCAGTGATAGCACTCCAACAACAGCGTTCATCTTATGAGGATCACCTCAAGAGGATTGAGGTAAGGCTTGAGAAGGTAGAGCGGGGTGAGATTGGAGGCCTTCCCAAGCTCCGTGATGAGGTTGACACACTGAAGACTGAGCTTCACAAAATGCAAATTCTGGAGTTCGATCCATCCACCTTCATGGCAAAGGAAGGTGGGCACGTCTGTGGCTGGGTTAGAGTTTTACTTTTCCACATTGATGACAGCTCCTGAGCCACAGACTATCAGGCCTTCCCTGACTCCATCTCACCCTGCCCACATTGACATCCCTTCTGGGGAAGATTCCAGACACTCTGCTGAGTCCGAGGCTGGGGAGACAAACAAGGAGGAGACTGATGAGGAGTCGTGGTCCGAGGAGGATGAGGGTCTTCAGGAGAAAGGCAAGTATGTTGCTGTCCCTACAGCTGCAGAGGAGGAAGAAAAAGCAGTTATTGAGACGGCGATAGCACATTCACTAGGAGACATGGTCACCCAAGCCAAATCATCGACCATTCCGCCATCAGCAGGCGAGGCTAGCAGCTCACAGGCACCAGTTCCAGTGTCAGGACAGTTGGATATCCCTCCTCCATTAGTGGAGGTCACCCCTCAGGCTGAGATCTCATTAGCCCCAGCTCCGGCATCATAAAGTGGCCCCACCATCATCCATCCAGCTTTGTTGATACCTAATTTTTTATCCAGTTATTTTTTAATTTGCATTTACACCTTTAAAATCAGTCTTTCATAGCAATTGGAATTTTTCTATAGTTTTCCCATATTTTTGTTAATTTATCCAGTATTTTATTTCTAATAATCAATTACAAAATTACATTACAAATGATTTCGAAAACATTTCTTGACCTAATTTATTATTTTTGGTCCTATTAATATAAAATTACTTGAGAATTAGCCAAATTGGCACTCCTTGGCGGTAGTTGCAATAACTTTGAAATTATAGCCTAATCATGTGTTTTAGGCTAATTTTTTCCACTAATTAGTCGTTTATATTTTAAAAATACTAATTAATCATTTTAATTTAATTTACTAAGCATCAATTTCATATTTACAATTATCAGCTATTTCATAAATTATTTTTATTAATTTTAGTTGGGTATTTAACAATTAGCCTTTTTTATTTAAATTCTAGCCTAAATTAATCTTGGTCTCTAACCCAATTAAGCTATATCAGACCCCCCAAGCCCAATACAATATCCTACCCGGCCCAACCCCAAACCAATCTGACCCGTTGATCAAATTAGATCAACGGCCCAGATTTTTGTTACCATAATTAAACCTACCTAACCCCCCTGACCCCCTCTCATTCTAACTGTCTCTCATCTCTCTACTCTCTCTCTCTATTCTCTTCTAGGGACTTCCTGTCTCTCCATGTTCCGATGGATCTCTTCATCTTCTCCGGCCAACCCTTCGCCGGAGACCTTGAAAACTTCACCACCCTCCTACCTCCTGTAGTTCCCTCACGCTGGTGTTTGCCATCTCTAAAGTCTTCAAGAGACCTGGGTTGAATCCTCCTACCCCCTAGGCCTTGCTCACCATTCTCCGGCCACCTCCGGCCGTTTGAGTAAGATCTATAACATCAGGGTTTAAACCAGTAACATTTTTTGAGGTTTCTCTCATCTTTCTGGGTTCTCTTTGAAACACTAATGCTTAAACTCCCCGATTCTTTTAGATCTGTGTATATTTTAAGCTATTTTGATGTTTTCTTAAAGATTTTCAGATGTTATCTCAATATGACTATTCGTTTTAACTAGGGTTTCATGAGCCCTTCTTTAAACGGTTTTTGTACGATTTTTTTAGTATTCTCCTAATATTTCTACTGTGTTAAGCTATTTATTGGAGTCTCTCTTTACCTGTGTTGAAAGCCCTAATTTCTAGTCCTAAACCCTAGTCCCTGATTTTGTCTGTGAAGATATTACTTGCATATGTGTCTGTGTTTCATGAGCTTTGTGGTTCGCTGATGCTTTACCTTATGGTATTCATATATGTCTATGATTTTCTTGTTTCTTCTGCTTAAATCCATGTTTACTCACTGATACATATGAATCCATAACTTTGTATGGTTTTACTCTACTATGATTACTAGGGTTTGAGATATCTTGAAAATTGTTTATTTAATTCGTGTTATTTTCCTTTAGTTAATGTTGTCCTTGTTTGGGTCGTTGATTCCCTGGGATTGGTGTCCTTCACTGATTTCCTAGGTAATACATTATTGATTTTGATCCATGAGTTATTCACTTGTCTTATTTGATTAATTCTACTACCTAATCGATTCTTAATTAGATTTTCTGAACCTAGGCTAATTACTTGTTCTATATGCTGAAATTATTTTTCCTGTGTGTGGTATTCCAGTCATACATGATACCTTTCCCTAATTGATGCTAATTTCAAGTAATCTGAACCTCACTTGAGGGTTTCCTGTTGATTTCCATCCTTCCCTGCCTTTTTTTCCGTAGTTAATCACGTTGTCAAGTTGATTCTTAAACATTCCTTAATTAGACTTTGTTGAACCTAGACTCTATTGTATGATGTATACTTGTGCTATGCTAAACTATTTCCTTATATGTTAATTCAGCCGCATATGATTTCATTCTTTATTTGGCATTGCTTATTACCGTTTGAATCTTAAACTCCTTGATTAAAGGAAGTCATCGCAACTGAAATGATTTTAATTGGTATATTTCTATAATTATTGTTGAATTATTATTTTTTACCTTATTCCTTCTGCTTGTTTTAAAACTATAAGTACGCTACTCTCTCATTAACAAATATACGAACACTGGGGTTCAAAAACTATCTCTTACACTAAAAGAATCTCTGCTCTCTCTCTCTCTCTTGTGCTATTTGCTACTGTCTAGTTGTTAGCTGGCTGCAAGCCAAAGCTAACCATTGTGCTCTCTCTCTCTTGCTCTTTTCATTCTGCTTGCTCTCTTCTTCATTGGTATGTCCTAGTTTACATTCAAAGCTCCAACAACAATATGATTCTCTATTTGTTTCAGTTCTTACTGTTTCTGGTTTGCTTCTATTTGTGGTTCTTTTGCGAAACCTATAATTAAAATACATCACTAGCATGCTATTATGTCTTCCCTTTCCTTTGAACTAGTGTACCCCATTTATGTGTGTTTCTGAGCATGACCTACCAACTGTTTTCTACTTGTTGTATATTTACCCCAAATCCCTATCACCCCTCTATGTGATTCTTCATGTCTGGTTTTGTGACTATGCCAGTATCGTCAGTTTCCGAGCATGTTTAAACCAGTACTATATCTTTGCTGGATTATTGTGTTTGCAGCTAAATGTTCTATGTATCCCCACCCCCATTGTACTTGATTGTCGTGGCTGAACCTGCCTTGGTTCTGTGTGCTTTAGCTATGTATGAACTCATTTTTTTGATTCTGTGTTTAGAATGTTGCTTATTACTATACTCTCTTTTCAAAATATATTTTACTAAACAGAGTCTCTAGTTTATGAAATGTTTCAACTAAATCTCTTTCAAAACCAATTCAAAACTCATTCCTTGCACTTCACTTGATTCCTAGACCTTTAAGTTCTGCCCCTCAGTGTGAGCACTACTTTGGGACCTTGTTTTCCCTCTGAATTCTGACACACTGAGGCTGGTATTTCCACACTGCACATGCTCTATCTTGGCTATGAAATCTGGGTGTGAGCATTGCACGGGAGCCCTTGAGGTCCTTAGGGAACTTTTACACACTCGGACTGTGAAAAGGCTATGAATACCATATGGCATAAGGTTTGGAGGATATGGGCCTAAGTGAAGGCTCCCTGTAGAATAACTTCTTATTTTCTACTTTGTTTATGCAATTCATAATTCCTAGCTTTTAATAGTCTGTAAACGATTCATGGGGGCTGGATAGTGAAATGAGAGGGGTAACTACGCATGCTTAGTTGTTACAAGGGTAGGAACCATGTTGTTAATATTCATTTCTTATCTATGCAATAGAAATCATGTATAGGTTCACATACATGCATTAAAAATCCTCCTCTTTAGGTCCCATGTACACTGTTTCAACATCTTGTTTCAGTATTGTCATTCATCACTTAGAAAAATCTGTGATATGGTAAATAACGTTAATAATTGGTATCTTCTGCAATAACATTAACAAGATGTACTCTTGCTATTCCTGGAATAGTGCACAATGTTGTGATTTTACGTGCATTTAGAAATCCTGTTTAAGTTATTATGCATCATGCTGCATTAGACATCATGTTATAGGATCATACTCATTTAACTGCACTTAGTCTAAATACAGATATCTAAAACAGTCCCTGTTCTAAGCAACTGGTAATTAGTCCTTGCACATCTTCAACACCTAGAATTGCATGTTATTAGCTATAAACAACCTAGAGTCGTTAACAAATCTGAATAACTGTTACATGTTATCCTACACCTAGGCAAGCCTTAGGTAATCAACTTAAAAAATGAAACCAAAACTGTCCTTTGTGATTAGTGTTCAACTGCCAGCATGCTTAAAACGAGTAGGCAAGTCTTATTAAGACTTTCTCTCTGAGTTATGCAATATATCTGTCTTTGTTATTATCACTTAGACACCGTGCATAGGATCTGAATCTGGACCTTAATTGTGTATGAGACATGTTGTTTATGTGCACTGTTTGTGGAGGTCTTTGAGCCCTTTCCTATTTATGTGCTACCCCATTTATCTGCAGTTCTACTTGTTCATTATATGTTGCCTTAGCATTTTCACTTTAAAACCTGAGGGTCTGCCTAGCACCTCATTTAGTTTAGGAGTCCTAATTTCCTCCGGGACTGATAGGAAGGGACGAGTAACAACATGCAATAGAGGTCGAGACCAACACTCGATTTAGTTGCTTTCACGGGGTGGGAAAGGGTAGAATATTGATATGATGACCGATGCGCTAATACCACGTGTAGACCCTCTTCGAGGATTGATTACCCAGTATTGCATTGATGTGATCCATATTATTATAAACCTAGGATACCTTTTATATGCTTAGATTGTAATCCTTTCAAAAGCTAATCTTCTTTACTGTTTTCAAATATCTATGTGCTTAAGACTTAAATCCCCTCTTATTTGAGCCTTTATTTGTTTGTTTGCTAAGCCATCCAAATTCACACAAACCATTTGGCCGGGAACCCCACTTGTGAATCATGAGGGGTTCCTAACACCTTCCCCTTAGGATAATTTCAAGCCTTTACCCAATCTCTAGTTAGTAGCGTAGTTCTAATTTAACCCTTTAGGTGTCCTAACGCACCGTTAAAATCGTTAGGTGTCGACTCTTCAAAATATGCAAATCCCTTTCCCAAAAGGAACGAGTTGTCTCAACCAATGTCATAAACCCTTTTCAACCGGGCCCAGAAAGGAGCGCTCGGGGAAAAGGGGGGGGGGGTGTGACAGCATGGTGACTCTGCTGGGGATATCCAGGCTTTTACCATTCCAAATTGTTTCGTGAATTTGTGCCTTTATTTTTGCTTAAATACCTGCACCCTTTCTTCTTCCCTTTACATGCAATTAATTGTTTACTTCAGGTATTTACTTTTCCTCAATGACGAAACTGACATGTCTCTTTGTTTTCTTTTGTAACTACTTTAAATCATTACCGTTATTTTTACCGCTATCTTTAACGTGCAAATACGTGACAACTTGTTTTAATACTTATTATTGCATAATCATGCTCAACATTCATACTCCAATCGTTCCAAACAAAATACTATAGCAACGCTTGATAAGTGGTTGCGCTCTTCCTATATTATTACCCACTAAATTCGGAAATGCTTATTTGCGTTAAAACTAGTCGATCCGCGGTGCAGTCCATGGTTTCGTGCCTTTCCCGCTTGAGTTTTCCACTCAAGGGTACCGATCTAAAACCCCATATAAACCTTACTCTGTTCCGCTGTTGCATGCATCATGGCCAGACCTAGTCGAGCTAAAGTGTCGTCCGCACGATAGCTTTTAAGATAGCCCTATCCAAAGTCCACTGGGTTTCCCGAAACCCAAACAGACGCCCTCACGTTCTGTGCATTTATTTGGAGAACTAAATGCCTCCTGCTAATTATTGACGTTAAATAGTCGAGTCCGGTAGGGGTAAGGGCCTAACCTTATTTGCTTTGCAGAAAAATGAGGTGCGAAGTCCCTAGATTCGGCATGGTCTCCAATATCCACCCAAGACTGTTGAGCTGGTAGGAGGATCTGCACTTTAGCAATAAAGCTATCGTCAGGAAACACTTGGGTAACCTATCATCTCTCCTGGAAATCCAGCCTAACATAATAATAATAGAGGCTGCTACCCTGTTCTGGGATCATGAAAGGTCCGTGTTCCGCTTTGGGAACATCGAAATGACGCCTTTGATAGAAGATATAGGAGGGATGGATAACCTAGTATAGGAAACTCCAGGGTTGTTGATGCCTGAGAACCGCACAGGAAAAATTTTCCACAAAATGATGGGCCTGAAAAAGGATGCAGAATTGGTATGTTTGGAGGATTCGTAAATTCCTTTTGACTACTTGTACAAAAGCTATGGCTACATCAAATCATACCGTACCTACCATGACGAGTTTGCTATCACCTCTCTAGGACACGTTCATCGCCGAGTGTTCGTTTTTATGGTTTGCTTTTTGGGTTTGATCGTGTTCCCGATGAAGACGGAAAGGATCCATACAAGGCTAGCCATGGTAACTAAGACCATAATGGAAGGGGTAGATGGGAAAGACTTCAGCATTGTGCCCATGATCGTTGCAGACATATATCGGGCCTTAGAAAGGTGTTAACAAGGAGCAAAGCATTTCGAAGGTTGAAATTTATTAATTCATCTTTGGCTCATGGAACATCTCCAAAGAAGAGAATACCGACAAGACATTCACCGCAGAATGTGGGATGACCACATCGCTGTCCATCACCCAAAGCGAATGAATTATATCCCGACAAGTTCGCTCAGCCTGAAAATGTCGAGGGATGGGTTGAGCTTTTTGATAACATGACTGAAGAGCAGGTTCAATGAATGTTTGAATGGTTTCCGATGGATGAGTTCATCATTCGATCCCGAGATGCATCATTTCTGATACTGATTGGTCTAAGGGGGACGTACCTTTACGTCCCTCTTCGAGTTATGAGGCAAGGAGGTAGGAAGCAAATCATACCTAGGGTCGAGAAGATGAGCCATCTTCGAGACGACTTTCAAAATAATGACATTTCTCACAAGTGCCAAGCTCAGCACCTGTGGCACTACAAGATTATACTTGAGAAAGACACCATCAAGCCAGACAAGTATCATGCCGGTTGTACCCCTTTCTATCTTGGTTGGTTAGAAGAGGATTTGGGTGGCCAGAGCAAGTCGGGGTACGTCCGAGGTCACAGGGTTATAGATGAAAGGGTCGAGGCACAATTCAAATGCAACCAACTGCGCAAAAGGATCCGGGAATATGAGGATGATCACCACAAGATACATGAGTCAAACCAGAAATTTATCGAGGAATGGAAGGACATGGCTATCAGTGCCAACAAGAGGCTGGGGTACTTGGAACGAGGTATAGTCGAGACTGAAGAGAATTTCATCAAAAGAGTCGAGAATTGACAAAAGGCTGAGGGAGCTGAAGGAGGATATCTAGCCAGAAACTACCTATTGCTGGGACTTCGCGAGCTGGGAAAACTGTACAAGGAAAGCAAGAATGCCGAATCTGGGGAAGGTCCTTCTGGGACCAAGTAGGATAGGATTTCCTTTTTTTCGTTTTTATCAATGTAATAAGGCCAATGGCCATTAGTGACTTTATTTCCTACTTATTATTTTAGTGTCGTTTTGGATTTGTCTATTTCTACATTAATGAAATGAGGCATTTTGGCATCTAAGTTCTCCAAATCAACTTGTCGCTAGGCCTACCTCGGGCACAAAAGAGGTCCCCAAATTAGGACGCGCTTTACATTCCCGCACTATGTGTTTAAATACTGCTATACTTTTCATAATCCTCATTGACTTGGCTACTTCTTTTTTGTTTTCCTCTTTCTTTATTTATTTATTCCCCTCCCCAAAGGTTAGTTCGTGCATTCTGGCATCGTCATCATCTCACACAAGATCCAGGGCCCGACGAGTCCCGGGGTAGCAAGGCTAAAACAAGCATTACTTACTGTTTTATTTACTAAAATGATTTTCTCTTTTCGCATTCTTTTAATTCCTGCAATAGGATCCTCAATGTTCGAAACAATTATCCAATTTATCAAAAGCATTTTTTTATTTTTCTTATGAATCAATATTTATTTCTATCATTTTTCTCTCATTGCTTTAGTATACAACATTACTATTACCTGTCTTGATGAACCGATGACTGTGACATGCAATGAGACAACACACCAAACAGACGTAAATTCAGAAGAAGATGACATACCTGACGAGATCGTCAAAGAAGTTGAGAGTTTTGAGAACAGACCTAAGTCCAACCTGGACGAGACTGAAAGCATCAACCTGGGAGATTAAGAAAACATCAAGAAGATACTAAGAAAGATGATATAAAGGCACAAGCAGTGGCACGAGAAGTTATCATTTGCCTTATTGGGATATCGCACCACAGTTCGCACCTCAAAAGGGGCAACTCCCTATATTCTAGTTCATGGTACTGAGGTTGTTATTCCTGCCGAAGTTGAGATTCCATCTCTAAGAATTATACAAGAAGCTGAGCTCAGCGATGCAGAATGAGTAAAGAGCCATTATGAGAAACTAGCCCTCATAGACGGAAAGAGAATGAATGCAGTCTGTCATGGTCAACTCTGTCAGAACAGAATGTCCAGAGCCTTCAACAAGAAAGTCAATCCGAGACAGTTCACACCAGGGCAACTTGTGCTGAAGAAGATCTTTCCACATCAAGACAAATCCAAAAGGAAGTTCTCTCCCAACTGGCAGGGTCCGTATATGGTTCACTGGGTACTGACAGGAGGAGCACTTATACTTGCAGAAATGGACAGAGAAGTCTGGCCAAAGCCAATCAATTCAGATGCAGTTACACACTACTATGTGTAATCTTATGCTTTCTCAATGATGATGTAAATTTAACTATGCCTGACCTGATTCCCGTTTAAGAGGGGATACGTAGGCAGCCCTATGGGTTCGTCACAATTCAATAAAAATCTATTTTTCCCAGCAATTGGAAACTGGGCAGAATTTTGAGGAGGAACCTCAAAATTCTGAAGCGAGTAGCAGTCCAACTGCATTCACCCAGCCAACTGGGGTAGAATCTGAAGCAAGTTCAGCCAATCGCCGCACGAGCAGCAGTCAGAGGCGTCCACCCAGCAAACTGGGGCAGAATTTTGAGGAGGACCCTCAAACTTCCAAGGAGGAGAAGTTGCAATATCTCGAATCGTTTCATGTCGTCGGTTCATCTAAAACTATTTTAGATTATATATTATACTTTTACAAAATCATGCATATTTATTTTTCTGAAACAATTTGTTTAGGGAACGCTACCCCAATAATACAGACAGTATCATCAAATCAAGACGAACAAGTCAAGCAAAGTCAGTGGGGATACGAACTAACCTTCCCCTTACAAAACTCACGATTTTTCTTTGGATGCAGGTACTAAGGTTGCAAAATCCCTAAACAAGCTGTCTACCCAGGGGAAAAATGTTTGTTCAAAATACGATTCTCAAACCGTTACACTCGGCGACATTTGCTATCAGCCCATATAAATAATGCTCCGCAGTCACAATGCCCACAATAATCACAATGCCGCAATTCATCACCAGTTAAGAATTCCTACTGTCATTTTATTTCATTGCATAAGGCTACCATTCTGCCTTCCGAGAATAGACGCTGTCTCCACCTGCATTGCATCTTTGCATAAGGCTACCCTTCTGCTTTCCGAGGTTAAGCTCTACCTCCATCTGCATTTCTTGCATAAGGCTACCATTCTGCCTTCCGAGGCTAAACCCTGTCTCCATCAGCATTCGCATCTTGCATAAGGCTACCTTTCTGCCTTCCGAGGTTAAACACTACCTCCATCTACATTCGCGTCTTTCATAAGGCAACCATTCTGCCTTCCGAGGTTAAATGCTACCTCCATCTCCATTCGCATCTTGCATAAGGCTATCTTTCTGCCTTTCGAGGTTAAACGCTACCTCCATCTGCATTCGCATCTTGCATAAGGTTAGCTTTCTGCCTTCCGAGATTAAACGATACCTCCATCTGCATTCGCATATTGCATAAGGCTACCATTCTTCCTTCCGAGGCTAAACGCTGCCTCCCATTTACTTCTCAAAAGAAACCAATGCCTCTAGCATTATTTATTGCCCTTTTGGGCTAAGCTCTGCCCTTTAATTCGCAAGACTAAGCTCTGTCTTGTCAGCATCATACTATTGCATCTTCATGGGCTGAAATATCGCCAACTTATCCAAAAGCGTCATTGTTCGGAGGCACCATTTTCATGGCCCGAGAACACCATGTCATGGCCTGAGGATTTATTTTATTAGTCTGCATATCATTATTCAAAGGCATCATGGTTCGGAGGCACCATCTTCATGACCCGCGAACATCATTTCATGGCCTGCGAATCCTGCATCAAGCAATCCATGGCCCAGGACATCATGGTCTAAAGACGTCATCCTTAACCGTCCAAAGACAACATTCATAGTCCAACATGAATTTGCATCATGTTTAAATTATGCATGATATGATTGTATTACTCATTTGCATGTAACCCGGCAAGAAACAGTTGTCCCAGCAGGAGCGATCCCGCTCCAGTTCTCCAAATTACCCCTTAAGCCGTTCATCCAATCACTCCTATATGTTGCGTCTGTTCTTGTAAAAAGCTCCATCGGTATGCTTCGCCGATGACTCCTTAACTATATACGACCTGATTCATGTAAAACCAGGTATATGTAGGCAACTCAGAAACCAGGGTGCGGCCTAAACCTCTTCAAACCGCTTCGCTCGGTCAAAATTGGCCATCATGTCTTTACCTGACAACTCTTTCATCCTTCCCGGGTAAAGATGGGCAGCTGTTGATACCCAATTTTTTCTCAAATGTTTTTTTAATTTGCATTTACACCTTCAAAATCAGGCTTTCATAGCAATTGGTATTTTTCTATAATATTCCCATATTTTTGTTAATTTATCCAGTATTTTATTTCTAATAATCAATTACAAAATTACATTACAAATGATTTAAAAAATATTTCTTGACTTAATGTATTATTTTTTGTCCTATTAAGAAAAAATTACTTCACAATTAGCAAAATTGACACTCCTTGGCCGTAGTTGCAATAACTTTGCAATTATAGCCTAATCATGTGTTTTATGCTATTTTTTCCCAGTAATTAGTCATTGATATTTTTAAAATACTAATTAATCATTTTAATTTAATTTACTAAGCATCAATTTTATCTTTACAATTATCAGCTATTTTATAAATTATATTTATTAAATTTTAGTTGGGTATTTAACAATTAGCCCTTTTAATTTAAATTCTAGCCTAAATTAATAATGGTCCCTAACCCAATTAAACTAGCCCAGACCCCCCAAGCCCAATACAATATCCTATCCGGCCCAACCCCAAACCAATCTGAGCCGTTTGTCAAATTAGATCAACGACCAATATTTTTGTTACCATAATTAAACCTACCTAACCCCCTGACCCCCTCTCATTCTCACTGCCTCTCATCTCTCTACTCTCTTTCTCTCTAGTCTCTTCTAGAGACTTCCTGTCTCTTCATGTTTCAATGGATCTCTTCATCTTCTCTGGCCATCCTTTCGCCGGAGACCTTGAAACCTTCACCACCCTCATGCCTCCTGTGGTTCCTTCATTCCGGTGTTTGCCTCGAAGGTCTTCAAGAGAACTGGGTTGAATCTCTACCCCCTGGGCGTTGCTCACCATTCTTCGCCCACCTCCGACCGTTCGATTACGATCTATAACCTCTGGGTTTAAACCAATAACATTTTTTGAGGTTTCTCTCATCTTTCTAGGTTCTCTTTGAAACCCTAATGCTTAAACTCCCCGATTCTTTTAGATCTATGACAGATCTATGTATATTTTAAGCTATTTTGATGTTTTCTCAAAGATTTTCAGATGTTCTCTCAAAATAACTCTTCGTTTTCAACTAGGGTTTCATGACCTCTTCTTTAAACGATTTTCCTACGATTTTTTTAGTATTCTCCTAATATTTGTACTGTGTTTAGTGATTTATTGGGGTCTCACTTTACCTGTGTTGAAAACCCTAAGTTCTAGTCCTAAACCCTAGTCCCTGATTTTGTCTGTGAAGATATTACTTGCATATATGTCTGTGTTTCATGAGTTTTGTGATTCGCTGATGCTTTACCCTATGGTGTTCATATGTGTCTCTGATTTTCTTGTTTCTTCTTCTTACATCCATATTTACCCAGTGATACATATGAATCCCTAACTTCGTATGGTTATACTCTACTGTGATTACTAGGGTTTTAGATTTCTTGAACATTGTTTATTTAATTCGTGTTATTTTCCTTTAGTTAATGTTGTCCTTGTTTGAGTCGTTGATTCCCTGGGATTGGTGTCCTTCACTGATCTCCTAGGGTAATACATAACTAATTTTTATTTGTGAGTTACTCACTTGTCTTATTTGAGTAATTTTACTGTCTAATCGATTCGTAATTAGATTTTCTGAACCTAGGCTAATTACTTGTTCAATATGCTGAAATTATTTTTCCTGTGTGTGTTATTCCAGTCATACATGATACCTTTCCCTAATTGATACTAATTTCCAGTAATCTGAACCTCACTTGAGGGTTTCCTGTTGATTTCCATCCTTCCCTACCTTATTTTTCGTAGTTAATCACGTTGTCAAGCTGATTCTTAAACATTCCTTAATTAGAGTTTGTTGAACGTAGACCCAATTTCATGTTGTAGACTTGTGCTATGCTAAACTGTTTCCTTATATGTTAATTCAGCCTCATATGATTTCATTCCTTTTTGGCATTGCTTATTACCACTTGAATCTTAAACTCCTTGATTAGAGGAAGTCATCGCAAGTGACCTGATTTTAATTGGTATATTTCTAGAATTATTGTTGAATTATTATTTTTTACCTTATTCCTTCTGCCTGTTTTAAAACTATAAGTACCCCACTCTCTCATTAACAAAGATACGAACACTGGGGTTCAAGAACTATCTCTTATACTAAAATAATCTCTGCTCTCTCTCTCTCTCTTGTGCTATTTGCTACTATCTAATTGTTAGCCGGCGGGACGCCAAGGCTAACCATTGTGCTCTCTCTCTCTCTTGCTCTTTTCATTTAGCTTGCTCTCCTCTTCACTGGTATGTCCTAGTTTAAATTCAAAGCTCCAACAACAATATGATTCTCTATTTGTTTCAGTTCTTACTGTTTCTAGTTTGCTTCAATTTGTGGTTCTTTTGCGAAACCTGTAATTAAAATACATCACTAGCATGCTATTATGTCTTCCCTTTCCTTTGAACTAGTGTACCCCTTTTATGTGTGTTTCTAAGCATGACCTACCAACTGTTGTCTACTTGTTGTATATTTACCCCAAATCTCTATCACCTCTCTATGTGGTTCTTCATATCTGGTTTTGTGACTATGCCAGTATCGGCAGTTTCCGAGCATGTTTAAACCAGTCCTATATCTTTGCTGGATTATTGTGTTTGCAGCTAAATGTTCTAAGTGTCCCCACCCCTAGTGTCCTTGATTTTCGTGGTTGAACCTGCCTTGGTTCTGTGTGTTTTGGCTATGTATGAACTCATTTTTTGATGCTGTGCTTAGACTAATGCTTATTGCTATACTCTCTTTTCAAAATAACTATTACTAGACAGACTCTCTGGTTTATGAAATGTTTCAACTAAATCTCTTTCAAAACCTTTTCAAAACTCATCCTTTGCACTCCACTTGATTCCTAGACCTTTAAGTTCTGCCCCCTCAGTGTGAGCACTACTTTGGGACCTTGAGTTCCCTCTGAACTCTGACACACTGAGGCTGGTATTTCTACACTGCACATGCTCTATCTTAGCTATGAAATTTGGGTGTGAGCATTGCCCGGGAGCCCTTGAGGTCCTTAGGGAACTTTGACACACCCGAACTGTGAAAAGTCTATGAATACCATATGGCATAAGGTATGGAAGATTTGGGCCTGAGTGAAAGCTCCCTATAGAATAACTTCTCATTTTCTACTTTATTTATGCAATTCATAATTCCTGGCTTGTAATAATCTGTAAACGACTCATGGGGGCTGGATAGTGAAATGGGAGGGGTAACTACGCATGCTTAGTTGTTACAAGGGTAGGAACCATGTTTTAATCTTTGTTTCTTATCTGCGCAATAGAAATCATGTGTAGATTCACATCCATGCATTAAAAATCCTGCTCTTTAGGTCCCATGTACACTGTTTTAACATCTTGTTTCAGTACTATCATTCATTACTTAGAAACATCTCTGATAAGGTAAATAATGTTAATAATTGGTATTTTCTGCAATCATGTTTCATATTGCTATGCGCACTCAGAAATCATGTCCCTAGGATAACATTAACAAGTTGTACTCTTGATATTCCTCAAATGGTGCACAATGTTGTGATTTTACGTGCATTTAGAAATCATGTTTAGGTTATTATACGTCATGCTGCATTAGACATCATGGTATAGGATCGTACTCATTTAACTTCACTTAGTCTAAATACAGATATCTAAAACACCCCCCTATTCTAAGCAACTAGTAATTAGTCCTTGCACATCTTCAACACCTAGAATTTCATGTTATTAGCTATAAACAACCTAGAGTCGTTAACAAATCTGAATAACTGTTGCATGTTATCCTACACCTAGGAAAGCCTTAGGTAATCAACTTAAAAAATAAAACCAGGACTGTCCTTTGTGATTAGTGTTCAACTGCCAGCATGCTTAAAACCAGTAGGCAAGTCTTATTAAGACTTCCTCTCTGAGTTATGCAATAAATATGTCTTTGTTATTATCACTTAGACACCATGCATAGGATCTGAATCTGGATCTTAATTGTGTACGAGACATGCTGTTTATGTGCACTGTTTGTGGAGGTCTTTGAGCCCTTTCATGTTTCTGTGCTACCCCCTTCATCTACAGTTCTATTTGTTCATTATATGTCGCCTTAGCATTTTCACCTTTAAAACTTGAGGGTCTGCCTAGCACCTCCTTTAGGATAGAAGTTCTAATTTCCTCCGGGATTGATAGGAAGGGACGGGTAACAGCATGCAATAGAGTTCAAGACCAACACTGGATTTAGTTGCTTTCATGGGGTGGGAAAGGGTAGAATATAGATATGATGTATGGTGCGCTAACACCACGTATAGCCCCTCTTCGAGGAGTGATTACCAGGTATTGCATTGATGTGGTCCATATCATTATAAACCTAGGATACCTTTTATATGCTTAGATTGTAATCTTTTGAAAATCTAATCTTCTTTACTGTTTTCAAACATCTGCTTTCTTAAGACTTAAGTCCCTTCTTATTTGAGCCTTTATTTGGTTGTTTGCTAAGCCATACAAATTCACAGAAACCATTTGGCCGGGAACCACACTTGTGGATCCTGAGGGGTGCCTAACACCTTCCCCTTAGGATAATTTCAAGCCCCTACACATTCTCTGGTTAGTAATTTAGTTGTAATTTAACCCCTTAGGTGCCCTAAAGCAGGTTAAAATCGTTAGGTGGCGACTCTTCAAAATATGCAAATCCCTTCTCCAAAAGGAACGAGTTGTCTCAACCAGTGTCATAAAGCCCTTTCAACCGGGCCCCGAAAGGAGCGCTCGGGGAAAATGGGGGGCGCGACAGGCTTCCGACTCCCATAGCACTTAGTGCCCCTCAGGGGGCCCCTAAACTATGTTTTTACATCTCTTATGCATTGGGGACAATCCATGCCTTTTAGTTGGGGGTGGGATAGCCTTGTGTATATATTTTTGTACTCCTTGAACTCTTGTACATGTTTTTGTGTTATATAAGCAAATTTCTCGTTAACTCTTGCATATACTTGTGTTGTCGTTGTAGATATGTTATCTTTGTATATATATAAAAAAAAGAAAAACCAAAAACAAGTAGATAGCAGTATGCATGTACATCTTTAGTAATTAGCAATGAATTCCCCTTGGTTTTTCTTCACCGGGTTCTTTTCCAAGGGCGTAATAGTAGAACCACGGCAGTAGGACGAAACATTTTGACCGGTTTGGTGTAATTGTCTAGTTTCGAGCACGTATGTCTGTAAATAACCTGTACCCTTCCGTTGATACATAAAAACAAATTTTGTTTTGTGGTTAATAATCTGTGTGAACTTGAGGCTCGCTCTTTGACTCTATGTTTACTTAGAATTATGCATGTAATATGATGAAAGCCCCGAGTTTCCAAGTGTTGACTCGAAAGCTAAAACTATGTTGAGTCAAACATTTCATGTGCCATGTGTGTTACTTTTGTGTAAATAATTCTTGTGTTTATTTCTGTCATCTAAAACTTGCCCGGTTGGTCTTTCGATGCTAATGATAAGTACATTTAGTTGGAGAAATGACCTTAGGTAGTCTGTGTGTTATTTAAAACCCCAGTTAGCCTTTCAAGCTACCCATTGTATAGACCTTATCACTAGTTACCCCATTTGAGCCTTTAACGTTTTCTTTGGCCACCTCATTACAAACCTTTCCCCTTTTGCAAAATATTTCCATCTTTTGAACTCGTTCCTCCTTCAACATTGAGAATGAGGCTAAAAGTCTAAGTTGGGGGTGTGGTGTGTAGTTGGAAATTGGCGAGGTTGTACATTGAGTGTAGGAAAGTATACCTCATAATATTCAAAGGAAATTGTTCAAGCTCCATAAGAAAAATATATAAGATAAAAAATAAAATAAAAAAGAAGATGAAAAAGAAATATTTGTATTTATATATATATATATATATATATATATATATAAATATGGAGCCTTGAAGAAAATTAGAGAGGCATTTAAGGTGGTTCGATGTTGGTAACTAGGAGCCAATGAGGGCTATGTGGTTTGAAAAGAAACAAAGGGCAACAAGAAAGAAAAATGTGAGTAGTGTTCAAGGAGGGTGTAGTCACTTGTACCCAAATGTTTATCCGACCCTTGCCTAAGCCTACATTACAAGCTTAAAAAGTCCTTATTGGATCTCCAACCGAATGTTCTTGAATAAGCGACGAATTAAAATAAGGGCAAGCTTATGGTATTATGTGTTGTAACACTTGAAACTCTTTGTGACAGTGAGTGTCTTTTTGAATATGTAGTTTTTTTTTTCATTGTAAATATTGTGATTTTGGGACTTTCTTTCTGGTGAGGACACATGAACTGTGAGGTTTAACATAAGTTGAATTCTTGAAGTCAAATGCAAAGGCACTCAGCTGAGAGTAACGTTTTGTCAAATTGTTCGAGGCTCAAAGTTCACAAGTTGATTAGTTTCTTTGTAATAGCAATGGTTGTTCAAGAAGGGTAAATAAATGAAAGTGCATGCTTGTAATACTGATGATTAACACCGTCCATGGTCATTATTGTTTCATGTCGTTTAGTTGGAGTCTAGAATAGGATAGAGTCATTTTAGTTGCTTGAGGACAAGCAAGAGTTTAAGCAGGGGTTGTTGATGTGCCGGAGAATTTCGGCACATTTAATACCAATCGCTTAGATTTTAGCTCGTTTTAAATGCAATTGTCTGTTATACTTATGTAATTTTGATGTTTTGTAGTGCATGAGGGTTAGGACCCAAAAACATGGAAATGGAATCAAAAAGCCGCAAAAGGACAAGAAAGAAACAAAATGTGACCGCATAGTTGAAAATGCGGACATCATAATGCTCAGGGGAACCGCAAAGTCCAAAAGTTAGTTTGGCCAAATCCAAGTGAAAGAAATGCGGTCCATTATGCGACGACATAACAGGTTTGCGGGCTGCATAATGGATCGCAAACCTCCTGTAGAAGTTGTTGAGATTAGAATTGCGATGACATTATGCGGTCACATATCAACAATGCGAACCACATAACCAAAATGTGATGACTTCCTGGAACCTAGGGTTTCGAAGATGCGGTGGAAATACGATTTAAGTTAAGATTTATACTACTCAAGTAAACTTTTCACGCCTATTCCCTGTGGGATTCGACCCCAACCTCGTTGGGTTACTCTATTTGACATCGGCTGCTTTACACTATTTTAAGGTGTAATTTGAGCGTATTAGGCGTCCTGTTCAGTGATGGACGACACTAGTTCTACTTGGAGGTCCTCATTTTTCTAAGCCCGTGCATCAGCATTCTCCTTCGCCACCCGAAGTTGAACTTCCACCAAAGACAGCTTGGCTTGGGTGGTCTCCTTCTCTAAGGCCAGCATGTCCATCTTGTTTATCCACCCATCGTCCATTACTTGGATCTCATCTATCTCCTTGCGGAGTTGGTCGATCTCGTCAATTTTCTACCGGACCTACAAAGTATTGTTGTTAGCCTCTGTGGCTGAACCCTCGTTTCTAACTCAAAAACCTTTACCTTTTTCACCAAGTCAGTGTGCTCCTGCCTTAAGGATGATGCTTCTTTCTGAGGTGCTTCCAACTCGTCCTGTAGGTTCTTGGTGACCCCCTCTTGCTGCTCGCTAAGAAGCTTGTACATGTATTTTTTTTGGCAAGCTCCTTGATCTTGAGCTCGAGTTGATTGAACTCGACCCGATACCGAAGGAAACTCTCGTGGTGAAGTACTGAGGCCTGCAAAAAGGGAAAAAAATTTGAGAAAAATCAAACATAGATAACAACAGATTGGTGGAAAGAAATGATGCATTACCCGGTTCAGCGCCGGTTGCGTGCCACGCCCCAAAACTGTGGAAGCGTTTCCGGCACCTGGTGCCATATTTG
>ML372696.1:35908-54217 GCA_005239525.1 Nicotiana knightiana | reverse complement strand
GCAAGAATTCCATCATAAATTCTGAACCACCAATAGGGTGAACACTTCATCATATAGAAACCTTTTACTTTATTCAATTCAAGAGTAGCATCTCAACACACGAGTGAATTCCCACAATCACCCAACATGAAAATCCTTAAGTAGTAGTCTATACCACCATAACCCTTCCAGGATTCGCCTACACATGACAGGCCATAACACTCAAATGCTCCCACATGAAATCCGTTACGAAGGCCTCCAAGCCTCGCACACACCTGCAAAAACCACCTGCATAACTTAATCACATCAAAGGAACCGATCACTACCGTAAATGTGCCATTTCAACAATGGCTAATCAATCTATCTTCTTTTAACCATATTTAATTTCCTCAGGAATAATAGCAACTCCCTTCAACTCATAGAAAACTCAACCCTCACTCATCCCAAGTGACCTTGATTCACGATACTATGCTGCCTAAATCCCGCAACCCGTCTCATACCCTTCTGATAATCTTTCTGCAATCTGGAGTTTATTTCTCTCACTCCTCCAATACTATCATGCATGCTGAAACATATCATAGAACATTCCAACCATCCTCCTTTTTCTCAAAAATTACTCTGCAAAAGCTCGATTCTCGATCATACTGCTGCCTGAAACCCTTAAACGCCGCATTCTTAACTTTTGAACTCACTAAGACTGCTATTGAGAGTCACCCACTCTGGCTGGCCCCGAATACAATCAACTCCAAGGCTCTTCTAGCACATGAACACCCTTTTCTTGAAGCACGTGACTGAGTCACTACCCTGACAACTCACCTATGCCTTAAGCATAAATTTTGAATCTTCCAAAGCCTAACCCTGGTCCGACAGGGCTAACTTTTGCACACATCCATCAAATTCCATGCACAATCACCATTTTACTCCTTTCCCCTTAGCTGTAATAACTTGCCATCGCGCCGACAATCCGTAACCCTATGATAACACAATCCTTCAACCCAACTGCCGATGGTGGGACTCCCCCACTTAGCCTGAAGCACCTCCTTGCACCACTCTAGACCCTGCCGAGATCCTTTCTCCTTTGATAACACGATCTTGCTCAACTTATCTGTCTAATTCTTCCTAATTCTCTTGCTAGCACTCCCTAAGTACTCAAATTCTCTAGAATCATTCACACTTCCGCCTCCTACCGGATAGCCACTAGAACCCTTCACCAAGACCTGCCAACCCCGCCATCGCTAACCTATTCACAGAAGATAACCCACATGTGGAAATCACCCGCGGACACCTTCCAACGACGCTGAAATGCACGCTCTCTATGACTTCAATACCCCATCCTACGCTATGCTTCATTTACCAACTTTACTAGTACGTCCGCCCCTCATGGACATCCATTAAATACGCGATAATATCTTCAAATTCCCAGCTATACTGTCGTTTCCCCACTTTGTGACTGTTCGACTTCCGCTTCTTACACCTGGCCTCCTAGAAATGGAACCACTGCCTAGCCTCACTTCAGGATCATTCTCTGTAGCTCTCAGACCAACAGATCACCACGACTTCAAGCTCTCCGAAGATCATCTTTCTCTAGTTGCCTTCATCATCAACACTTATCCGGTACTGAACAACTGCACCTCACGGTCTTTGCCAATCGCATTCTTCAATACTTCTTCTCCATACTCTGACCCCACGCAACCAAAGAAACCATAGCACCGACAAACTTAACACGTTCCATTCGATTAATGACGATGACTTCACGTCACAGGTGCATATCCTACCTCACTTGAAGAAACCAAATCTTACTACTTTGTCAACCCCAACCGGACCATTCATAACCCAAATGCCTTTCCTCTGCCGGAACTAAAATACCGAAATCTCGAAATCACACTCTGAGAAGACCTCCCTTCAAACCATTCATCATCCTCAACATACGGGCAAGCATTCTATCATCATATCGACATCGCGCGATAACCAATCGCAAGCATCATCACTACCTGAGCATAGCCTTAAGGCTCCCAGAAACACAACTACTGAGCTGAAACAACATATCACTCTTTTGCAGGGCCAAAACAACAGCCCCAACCAATTACACATGGAAACATCTCGACTTACATCAGTAGCACCATTTCAATTCCTCAAATTTCCTAATTCATAACGAGCACTTTGCGACGCGTAAGATTGAGTAAGAATGNGCGCTCTGATACCATGTTGTCACGACCCAAAATCCCTAAGGTCGTGATGGCGCCAGACATCAATGTCAGGCAAGCCAAATCATTAATTAATTGAAATAAATTTCCGATTTTAACATTTATGAAAAACATTTTCTTTCACTTTATTGCATATTAACCAAATAAAGTTTGTTAAGAAAAATAATGGTTTAAATATTATACTTAAGAAAATATATCCCAACACATCCCAGAACCCGATGTCACAAGTACATGAGCAATTTCTAAGAATTTATACAATCATTACAAAGCCTATCCGAAATAGAAATTGGACAAGGAAATTTAAAATAAAAATAAATACAGTACGAGGGAGACTCTTTCAGCTGCGGATTGCCTACGGATGATGCAGCTCGCCTAAGTCTCCGAATCCTCCACATTGCTATGAAAGTAGCTGTGCAATAAAATACACAACAAGTGTAGCATGAGTACAAAACAACGTGTACTCAGTAAGTCGTCCGCCTAACCTCAGAGAGGTAGTGACGAGAGGTCAAATTAGACACTTACTAAAGGTCAATTTAGAATATTTAAGTGTGACACTAAGCATGATTATCATAGGCAATTTATTAAAATCGGAAATAAATATTTTCAACTCCGTTCACGTTTAACACTTTATATCTTCGTTATATTAATAACAATTAATATACATGGGTGATTGAATCAAATAACAATTAATCGACGGGAAGGAATAACTTCTTCCAAAATCTTATTAATAATTTTAATCTCTGTCTTTTCAATTGACAACTTAATATTTCAGGCCAGTAATCAGGCAAAATCATAGCAACTACGCAGTAAATATCATACGCAAGCAATGCCGAGGGTCGAACGGCACGGACCAAAAATAATTAATTGTGCACTGCCGAAGGGTCGAACGGCTCGAACCATAGATGCATCTATCTGTCCCGCTCACGAATCGATCATGCGACGCGGTTATACATACAAACAATAAGGCTATCCTGCTCGTGAATCATTCCTGCGACACAGGTGCTCATATATACACATATCCACATAATAAATCCATATTTTTATCAAGAAAGTAGTTTTTCTCAGGAAAATGGTGAAATTCTTCTTATGTGAACATGAAATATTGCTTTTAAATCTTTGTTTTGAAACTCATTTGCCAAGTTTAATGATATTCCATAATACAACCCTAACAGGTATACAATTATCCACAGAGGAATCAATTCTCTTTATAAATGATTAAGAAAATGAACTCTATTCTTCTTTAGATATTCAATTACGATTTCGATTATATTAGCAGTTTAATATTATAGGCAGGATCACAGGTATAACACATAAGGCTTGCTAGTGGTTCCTAGACTACCCGGACATGGCATAATAGTAGCTACGCACGGACTCCCGTCACCTCGTGCATATGTAGCCCCCGAAGATAATAGCATATACTTAACTAATTCACCTAGGGGAACAATTCCCCCTCACAAAGTTAGAAAGGAGACTTACCTCGCTCCGAGATTCCATAACAGGCCTCCAAGCCCTTCCGATGACTCCAAATGGACGCACAACGCCCCAAAACTAACCAAACAATGACAACCCAATGAAAATATACCCTAATATTTGCAACAATTCCAAATTCTATAATTTCACAACCCCGATTAGTGAAATGACCAAAATTCCCTCGGGCCCACTTGCCCGGAATCCGAAACTTCTCGAAGATATATTCTACCCATAGTCTTACTAACTCAAATATACAATTTACTCAAATATCCATGCTCAATTCGTGTCTAAAAATCCAATTTTCCATTTTCTAGGTTTCTTCAATATTTCCCAAATTCCTACCAATTTCCATGCATAATTCATGCATATAATCTTGTATTTCACTTAGAGGCATGAAGGAGTTACTTACCTTGACATTGCATGAAGGAATCCTCTCTTTGAAGCCTCCCAAGATCGCCTAAGACAAAGAAGAAATGAAGAAAATGAAACAAGAATCCTTGTTTAAAAACATTCTGCCCATGCCGATTTTTGCACCTGCACCCAAGAGCCCGCACCTGGGGCTTCCTTCTCCGCCAGTCAGATCCGCACTTGCGACCCACTGCCCACATCTGCGCCTTCGCAGGTGCGGAAATTCCATTGCACCTTCGATCCCAGCCAAGACAGCCCACTCTCGCACCTGCGGCACCAAGGCCGCACCTTCGGCTCCGCACCTGCGGCAAAATCCTCGCAGGTGCGGTCACACCAGAGGACAACAACCTCCAGCCTTCTTCAAAATCTCAACTTGATCCGTTAACCACCCGGAATCCACCCGAGGCCCCCGGGACCCCGTCCAATCATACCAACCTATTCCAAAACATAATGCGGACTTGCTCGAGGCCTCAAATCACATCAAACAACATCGAGATCACGAATCACACCCAAATCCCAACTTTATGAACTTAGAAATTTCCAACTTCAACATCTGATGCCGAAACCTATCTAATCACGTCCGATTGACCTAAAATTTTGCGCACAAGTCATATTCAACATTACGGACCTGCTCCAACTACCGAAATCACATTCCGACCTCGATATCAAAACTTCCACTTCCGGTCGGATTTCTCAAAAACCTTCAAATTTCTATCTTTAGCCAAATAACTTCAAAATGACCTACGGACATCCAAATTCACTTTCGATCGCGCTCCCAACTCCATAATCACCACACGAACCTATTCCCATACTCAGAATCCCAAACGCACATCAAAACTATGAAATTCACTTCAAGCCCAAATTTATGAAATTCTTCAAAAATGTTGACTTCCACAATATGCATCGAAACGCTCCCGGTTTATCCAAAACCCAATACGGACAAACGCCCAAGTCCAAAATCATTATACGAACCTGCAGGTACCTTCAAATCCTTATTCGGAGGTCGTTTACTCAAAAATCTAATCTTAGTTGATTCTTCCAATCGACTCTAAACTTCCCGACATTCAATTCCGACCACGCCCACGAGTCATAATACCTGAAACGAAGCTGCTCACGGCCTCAAATCACTGCACGACGCGCTAGAGCTCAAAACGACCGATCGGGTCATTACAAAAGAGATAGTCAAAGAAGCAGATGAAATGGGGGGCTTGACCCGCTTTTGAAGGTGATACTCGCCAGAGGAATTGGGAAAAGCTAAGCAAGCAAGGGAAAATCACTTGCCAGTGAAAGAACCCCTTGCAGAAAAAGAAGCGGAGGAATTCTTTAAGAAGATGAAAATGCAAGACTACTCAATCATTGACCAATTAAGTAAAACACATGCTCAAATTTCTTTTTTATCTCTGATTTTGCACTCGGAAGAACATCTCCGTGTGTTGATCAAAACTCTGAACGAGGCATATATCTCAGAAAAGACAACGGTGAATCAGCTAGAAAAAATTGCTGAAACATTCTTTGAAGTAAATAGAATTACTTTCAGTGATGATGATTTTTCTGAGGAAGAGGCTGGGCACAATAGAGCTTTGCATCTTATGGTCAAATGTGAAGGTTACTACGTAAAAGGAGTCATGATTGCCGGAGGCTCAAGTATAGATGTATTCCCTCTTTCTACTTTACAAGAGCTGAACATTGGCACTAACAGAATTTGAACTAGTAATGTCAGCATCAGAGCTTTTGATGGTTCAAGAAGAGACACTATTGGGGAAATCGAACTCACCATGACAATCGGCCCAGTTGATTTTAACATTGTCTTTCAAGTGTTGGATATGAAAACTTCCTATAATTTTCTGCTGGGAAGGCCGTGGATCCATACTGCTAGAGCTGTACCTTCCACCCTACATCAAATGGTCAAATTCGAGTATGATAGGCAAGAAATTGTTGTTCATGGGGAAGACGACTCATCAGTCTATAAAGACCCGTCCATTCCATGTATCGAGGCCAAGGAAGGATGTGAATCCCTCATATATCAAGCATTTGAGGTGATTGAGGTAGACCAAGAGGAAGAAGGAAAACCAATTCAGCATCCCCATATGTCACCCACGTCTATAATGGTAGCTTCGTTGATGTTAAGGAACGGCTATGAACCAGAAAAGGATTAGGATCCTCTCTGCATGGAATTGTAACCCTATTTCTCCATTTTTGAAGAAATATACCTTTGGTTTGGGTTTTAAACCAACGTCAGCTGACATAGAAAGAGCCAAGGCCCGGAAAAAAAATTGTTGGAATTTGTCCAAACCAATCCTTCACATTGCCTACTCTTTTATCAAGCCACAATTTGAAGAAGTCCAAAATACTTCTACTCAGAATGACATTGATGAAGTTTGCCAGGGTCTCAAGGAGATGTTCTATGAGATCAATATGGTTCAATTTGGTGAGGGCCCTAGCCGTGCAAATGTTCAGCTGATTGGTCCAGATACCTCGCTCAACAACTGGGAAGCAACTCATCTTCCCATCAAGAAGGAGTCTTGGTAGTCTGTTTTGCTGCTTTTTCTGTATCTGGATTATTTTAAGGGTTGTAATTCAGATATTTTAGTTTAATTGCTTTGCTTTGATGTTAATCCTTCTATCTTTTCAAATTCAATGAAATGAAGTTCCAGTTTCATAGTAAAATTCTTTTCTTTTGCTTCCCCTAATTTTTGCTTAATTTCTTATCATTTTCAGTTCTGTTAATGCTGGCTTTAAAAACATGACATGCACGCGGAATTCATGCCTAGGTCTTAAAAAGCTGTCTAATCTCGAAATAATGAATCAAGAAGTTGAGTATGATGAAGATGAGGCTTTTAAGGAAATAAAAAGGGAATTGGATCAATTTGAGAATAAACCTAAGACTAACTTAAATGAAACTGAGGCAATTAACTTGGGACGTCCTGAAGAAACCAGAGAAACAAAAATAAGCATTCATACTGAACAAAAGATGAGAGATGCCATAATTCAAGTTTTGTTCGAGTCTAAAGATGTATTTGCTTGGTCGTATGATGACATGTCGGGTTTGAGTGCCGATTTAGTGGTTCATAAGCTTCCCACATATCCTAATTTTCCACCTATCCAGAAAAAACAAAGGAAGTTTACGACAGACATGAGTGATAAGATTAAAGAATAAATCACAAAGCAACTAAGTGCAAATGTGATCAGGGTCGTCCGATACACCACATGGTTAGCAAATGTTGTGCCAGTGCTGAAGAAGGATGGGAAAATCAGAGTTTGTGTTGACTATAGGGATTTAAACAAAGCAAGTCCAAAAGACAACTTTCCCTTCCCCAACATTCATATCCTTGTTGACAATTGTGCTAAACATGAGATCCAATCTTTTGTGGATTGTTACGCCGGATATCACCAAATTCTGATGGATGAAGAAGATGCAGAAAAGACCGCCTTCACAACTCCATGGGGAACTTATTGTTATAGGGTCATACCATTTGGTTTGAAGAATGCAGGGGCAACTTACATGAGGGCCATGACAACCATATTCCATGATATGATGCATAAAGAGATTGAAGTGTATGTTGATGATGTGACCATTAAGTCCAGAACACAAGATGATCATGTGCAAGACTAAAAAGTTCTTCGAAAGGCTACAAAGGTATAATCTCAAACTCAATCTAGCCAAATGTGCATTTGGAGTTCCTTCTGGGAAACTTTTGGGTTTTATAGTTAGCCGAAGAGGCATCGAGTTAGATCCCTCCAAATAAAGACCATTCGAGAGTTGCCTTCCACGAAGAACAAAACAGAAGTCATGATTTTACTCGGGAGGTTAAACTACATCAGCAGGTTCATTGCTCAGCTTACAACCACATGTGAGCCTATCTTCAAATTGTTGAAAAAGAACGCCGCTATCAAGTGGACAGATGAGTGCCAAGAAGCTTTTGATAATATCAAAGAATATTTGTCAAATCCCCATGTTTTGGTCCCGCCGGAACCTGGTAAGCCTCTGTTTCTATATATGTTAGTAATGGATAGTTCCTTTGGTTGTGTTCTGGGTCAACTTGATGCCACAGGCAAAAAGGAACAAGCAATCTATTATTTGAGCAAAAAGTTCACTATTTATGAGGCCAAATACACTCTTTTGGAAAGGACATGTTGTGCCTTAACCTGGGTCACTCAGAAACTTACGCATTATCTTTTGGCTTATACAACTTACCTCATATCCCGAATGGATTCCCTGAAGTAAATCTTTCAAAAGCCGATGCCAACTGGTAGATTGGCAAAGTGGCAAATCCTGCTCACAGAGTTTGATATTGTTTATGTCACTCGCACTACCGTAATGGCACAAGCTTTTGTTGATCATCTGGAAGAAAACCCAATTGATGATGAGTATGAATCTTTGAACACATATTTCCCAGATGAAGAGGTTAATTTAATTGAAGAAATAGTCCAAGATGACAGTCAAACTTGGAAACTATACTTTGATGGGGCTGTAAACATCAAAGGCGTAGGAATTGGAGAAATTCCCATATCACCTACTGGGCAACATTACCCTGCCACGGCGCGACTTCGTTTCTTCTATACAAACAACACGATAGAATATGAAGCTTGCATCATGGGTCTGAACATGGAAATAAATCTAAATGTGCATGAACTATTGGTGATGGGAGATCCAGATTTGCTTATTCCCTAGGCTCAAGGTGATTGGGAGACTCGAGACATCAAACTCATTCCATATAGACAATGTGTGGAAGATCATAGCAAAAGGTTCAAGTCCATCAGTCAGGTACATTCCCAGGTTTCACAATGAATTAGTTGATGCCTTGGCCACCCTGTCCTCAATGCTCCCATATCTGGGTAATATCACATTGACCCATTAGAAATTCAAATTCGGGATCAACATGGTTATTGTAATACAATTGAAGCAGAACTTACCGTGATATCAAACAGTATCTGAAAACAAGAGAATATCCGGAACATGATAATAGGGATCAAAAGAGAACTATTAGGCGACTCTCTAATGGTTTCTTTTTTAGTGGGGAAATCCTATAAAAAAGAACTCCGGATTTGAATTTGTTGAGATGTGTGGATGCNTAGAACCAGATGGTGAACCATGGTACCGTGATATTAAACAGTATATGAAAACAAGAGAATATCCGGAACACGCTAATAGGGATCAAAAGAGAACTATTAGGCGACTCTCTAATGGTTTCTTTTTTAGTGGGGAAATCCTATAAAAAAGAACTCCGGATTTGAATTTGTTGAGATGTGTGGATGCCAAAAAGATGAAATAATTATGAAGGAGGTGCATTTGGGAGTTTGTGGTCTGCACATGAATGGATATGTTCTAGCAAAGAAAATCTTTCGAGCAGGATATTATTGGCTTACTATGGAGCGAGATTGCTTTCGTTTTGTTCGCAAGTGCCACCAGTGTCAGATTCACAATGATTTGATTCACTCGCCTCCTTCATAGTTATATCATATGTCAGCTCCTTGGCCTTTTGTTGCTTGGGGAATGGACTNTCTGTCGTTTTGGTATTCCAAAAACCATTATTACAGATAATGCTACTAATTTGAATAGTCATCTGATGAAGGATGTATGCGAACAATTTAAAATTGAGCATCGCAATTCTACTCCTTACCGGCCCAAAGATAATGGAGTTGTTGAAGTTGCGAATAAGAACATCAAGAAGATTCTTAGGAAGATGGTCCAAGAGTCTAGACAATGGCACGAGAAACTGCCTTTTGCTCTTTTGGGATACCGGACAACTGTCCGTACATCAGTTGGCGCAAGGCCCTACTTGTTGGTTTATGGCACTGAAGCGGTCATACTTGCTGAAGTTGAGATTCCCTCTCTCCGAATCATTGTTGAAGCAGGGATCGAAGACACTGACTGGGTCAAGTCCCGATTGGAACAATTGAGTTTAATTGATAAAAAATGTTTGGCGGCAGTTTGTTTTTGTCAATTATACCAATAAAGAATTGCACACACTTACAACAAGAAAGTGCGCCCAAGACAATTTGAGGTAGGACAACTTGTTTTGAAACGTATCTTTCCGCACCAGGAAGAAGCAAAAGGAAAGTTCACCCCGAATTGGAAAGGTCCTTACCTCATCAAGAAAGCATTGTCAAAAGGAGCTCTACACTTGCAGATATAGAAGGAAAGGTGGCTGATATATCCGTCAACCAGATGCGGTCAAGAGACACTATGTCTAACATGCCTCTGTTGGGGGCATTTTTATACTTAGCATTCTCAGGTTGGGATGACGAAAGGCTATCATTCTCGCAACCCAAACACTGGTCAACCCTAGTTAGCCCTTTGAAGACTTGTTTATATTTCTTTGTTTTCCCCTCTTTTGGAACCAATGTACTTAAAAAAAAATCAAAAGTCAAAAAAAAAAAAAAAAAAAAAAAAAAATCATCATCAAAACAATTTCATGTTAATTGAACTACATCTTACCTGATTCCGAAAGAAACTGAGGCATGATTTTATTTTACTTTTTCAACGATTTTTCCGTCAAAATGGTTCCAAAAGTTGTAATTCAGTTGAATAGTTCTTTTTACCCTTCGCTGCTAAGACTTTCTGATCAACTTTCGAGAATGCTAAGTCAATATACTATGGGTGATGCCTCAGCCATTGTAAAGAGAGAAAAATAAATGCGAGAGTCTTATTGGTGAAAACCCTCATGGGCACTATAAGAGAATGGTGAGTTGAGAGAAAGATAAATGAGAGAGGTCAGTTGATGAAAACCCACAACAGGCATCATTGATCGATTTAGGTTTTCATATACCCCGGCACAAACATGGTTAAGACAAAGAACTCAGTTTCAAAGTGAAGTTTACAACTTATTTCGAGAATTAGACGGTTCAGATGGATCGTGCATCCAGTCCAAAATGCATGTCATGTTAATTGAAGTCAGCATATTCCTCCAGATAAGTCCTTTTTATTTATTTTTCTTTCTTTCTTTCCCCTGAAAGGGACACTTCTTGATTGAGTTTTAATACCTATTAGTTCACCTCCTTGTTTTCTTTCGTACTATTATTTTCGAGTCCCTTTCAGTCTAATTTCGTCAATGCAAAGCAAAGAAAAGGCAAAAAAATTGGTCACAGTTTCCCTGTTATATGAAGCAAAACTTTCTGGGCATGAACAACACGGGCAAAGGCATAAAGTCATATGTGATTTTCCCTTACTGCAAAAGGCTAGGAGGACTGAAAAATGTTTCAAGGGTCAACAAAAGTTACTCAGTTCAAAGTACTTTTGGAAGCAAGGTTGTTTGCACCATAAACGCAAACGGGGATAGGCGCAAAATAGTCAGGTTTTGATATTGAGAAAGAAGATCTCTAGAAAGTAAAGACAAAATCTCCCAGTAATTTGCATGACCATCGACAGAGCTAGCTGTTCTAACAAGTGCAATGGACACTAAGTCAAGTCACCCAAGAAATCAAGGCCACAAACTGACCACCATTTTAAAAACTAACGAATTTTTCTTTGTTCAGAACAGGAACAGAACAATATTATGAAATAGTTCGTGGAAGGACGAACATCACCAAGTGAAGTTCTCAAATCCTTGATTTCCTTCTAATATACATGTAATCATGTTATTTTTTGTTTCATTATATGGAATACCCTATCTTCACCTCAGGGTACTACATCCCCGGTTGAATTACTTGTTGCCAACATAGGGTACGACATTCCCTAATAGCATTTCACCCATGAGCCTCAGTTTATTGCAAACAGAGGGTACGACATTCCCTAGTGGCATCTCAGAGTGCCACGAGCCTCATCTTATCACCAACACAGGGTACTACATCCCCTGGTTGTATTTCTCATCGCTAACATAGGGTACGACATTCCCTAGTAGCATCTTAGAGTGCCACAAGCCTCATCTTATTGCCAACACAGGGTACTACATCCCCTGGCTGCATTATTTTATTGCCTACATAGAGTAAAACATTCTCCAGTAGCATCATAGAGTGCCTCGAGCCTCATCTTATTTCCAACTCAGGGTACCACATCCCCTGGTTGTATTTCTCGTTGCTAACATAGGGTATGACACTCCCTAGTAGCATCTCAGTGGCCACGAGCCTCATCTTATTTCTAACACAGGGTACAACATTCCCTGGCTGCATTACTTTTTGCCAATATAGGGTATGACATTCCCTAGTAGCATCTCAGAGTGCCACGAGCCTCATCTTATTGTCAACACAGGGTACTACATCCCCTGGTCTGCATTACTTTCTGCCAACATAGGGTACGACATTCCCTAGTAGCATCTTAGAGTGCTACGAGACTCATCTTATTTCCGACATAGAGTACGACATTCCCTAGTAACATTTCAGAGAGCCACAAGCCTCATTTTATTGAAAACATAGGGTACAACATTCCCTAGTAGAATCTTAGAGAGCCAAGAGCCTCATCTTACTTTCAACACAGGTACTACATCCCCTGGTCTTGCTAACATAGGGTACGACATTCCCTAGTAGCATCTCTGAGTGCCGCGAGCCTCATCTTATAGCCAACACCGGGTACTGCATCCCCTGGCTGCATTGCTTGTTGTCAACATAGGGTACGACATTCCCCAGTATCATCTCAAAGAGCCATGAGCCTCATCTCATTTCCAAACACAGGGTACTACATCCCCTGGTTGCATCTCATTGCTAACATAGGGTACGACATTCCCTAGTAGCATCTCAGAGTGCCGCGTGCCTCATCTTTTTGCCAATAAAGGGTACTACATCCCCTGGTTGTATTACTTTCTGCCAACATAGGTTACGACATTCCCTAGTAGCATCATAGAATGCCTCGAGCCTCATCTTATCGCCAACACAGGGTACTACATCCCCTGGTTGCCTTCCTTCTAGTTAACACTGGGTACGACATCCCCTATTATTTATTTTTAAGAAAAAAATGTGTCTTTTTCAATTCTTTATTCCTCAATAGAAAAGATAGTTTATTGTGTTTTTAATAACTCACAAAAAAATTCTAGTATAAACTGGGGCAGAAAAGTTTTGTTCGTTTTATTTGTTTCTGATGGCTTGCAGGTTTTTCTGCGAAGCACGGATTGGATGTGCAAAAAAAAATGATTCCAGCTCTTGACAGAGAAAGTGGAACATTTGATCTCAATACCAGCCGAACCAGCTTTGACATAATGTATGCAGAGACAAAGAATTTCAAGATCCATCTTCTTATCACTTGATCAAGAAACAAGCCTGTAAGAATATTTCATAGTCTTTTATATCGGAGAGCATCAAGTTTCATTCTAAAGTCAAGAATCAACAACAAGACTCCAAATGGCATTTAGATAGGAATTTTGTAACTCTTAGATTTCAAGAGTATGTAATTTTTCTTTTTATTTTGATGTAATAGTAGGAATCGCGGATTGAAACCTCGACGGAACTTCATTCGACTCTCCCTCACTTCTTTCACTTGAACTTCTTTTACTAGAACTACACGTGACCTGATTGTGACGACCCAAACGGTCATCACCTATTTTATTACCCATCCCATACTTTTGAGGCCTTGAAAACCTCATCTGTAGTTGCCTCGATTTGTGTGCGTTTTCCGGGCGCGTAGTCGAACAACTTAAATATGAAATTCGGTGAAAAATGCTAAAATTTGATATTAAAATGAGTAAATTTGACTCCGGTCAACATTTTGGATAAACAGAACCCGTGATTTGACGATCCCGTAGGGTCCGTAGGAAAATATAGGACTTGGGCGTATGCCCGGAATCGAATTCCGAGGTCCCAAGCCTGAGAAATGAATTTTTGAGTGAAATTGTTTTTCTGAAATTTATAAAGAAAAGTGAAATGGAAATTGGTTTGAATGTGTTGGTATCGGGCCCGTATTTTGGTTCCGGCGCCTGGTACAGGTCTTATATGTGGTTTAAGATATTTCTGTGAAGTTTGGTTGAAATTGGACGTCGTTTGACGTGTTTCGGACTTAAAACTCTAAATATTAAAGTTTATGAAGTTTGAAGGAAAATTAGTGATTTTGAGGTTTGATTCGTTGTTTTTGATGTTATATTGGCGATTTGATCGCACGGTTAAGTTTGTAGGATGTTGTTGAGTTAGTGCATGTGATTTTTTAGGAGCCCAGAGGGCTTGGGAGTGTTTGGGAGGTTTATCGGAGTGATTTTGAACTTAGGAAGATTGCTGGTTTTTGGCTTCAGCAGTTGCAGGTCCATTTGTTCTTCGCGTTCGCGACGCCTCTTCCGCGTTCGTGAAGCTCTAAGCTATTCCTTCATTGCGTTCGCATCCATTCCCTCGTGAACGCGTAGGGTTATTTGACCCTGAGGGCTTATCCCTCTTTTCCTCTTTGCGTTCGCGTACACTTGACCGCATTCGTGTAGCCTTGCAGGTCTTCTACATCGCGTTCACGTGATGTCCCACGCGTTCGCATAGGCCGATTTCTGGACCCCAGACACCTTACTCTTAGCGTTCGTATTCATCCTTTTGTGAACACGATGGTCTATCCAGTCTACCCTTCACGAACACGACCTCCCTTCCGCGAACGCGAAGGGCAATTTTGCCCAGTGGTATATAAATATTTCCAGAACAGTAGCTTAGGGATTTTTCATAAGTTTTCACTAAATTCATCTTCTCCAAGGTCCTTAGGCATCCATTGAAGCCATCCTTCACCAAAAATTCTTGGGTTAGTAAATTTTAACTCGTTTCCCTCATTTTTCATCTATATCTAATGAATTCCTAAGCCTAAAACATGCAAATTAGAGTAATTGGGAATTTGGGTAGAGTTAGGCCCTTTTGAATTTTCTTGATTTAGACCTCGTTTTGGGGTCGAACTTGAAAACAAATTATATAAGCAGGCCCGGGGTCAAATTTTGTTATTTTGGAAGAATGCATGGAAATGGGTAATTAGGCTATGTAATTAATTATTGAATCCTTATTGATATACTTGAGTTGATTATGCCTAGATAATACCATTCCGAAGTTGAAATTCTAAAGGAAAGGCGGTGTTAGAGGGTTGATTACTATATTTTGGACCCGATGTAAGTGTTTGGTCTAACCTTAGCTTGAGGGAATAGGAGTTGAGTCTTATTTGCTACTTGCTAATTGTAGAGTACGATTTATAGGCATGTTGACGAGTATCTATACATTGGTGTCTAGCATGACCGTGAGTCTTATTATTGCGAATATTCCGATTTTGTTGTAACTTCCATGCTTAATTGATGATTTCTATATGTTGTAGAGAGCATGTGAAGGGAATTGTGATCTTTAAACTTCGAGGAGCATTGGCTCAAATTTTAACATGAATGGTGAAGATATATGAGATAATTAAATCCTTTGGAGCATTGGCTCAAAGTTTAACACGAATGGTGAAGATATATGAGATAGTTGAATCCTTTGGAGCTTTGGCTCAATTAATAGAGTAAAATATGAAATGAAAGTGAAATAAAGAGAAAGAGTTACTAAAATATACCCTCGCCGGGTCAATGTTGCTTTAGTGATTATCGCCCTTGCTGGGATGTTGAGATTACTGTTATTGTTTCCTTGCCGGGATTTAATTGTTTAATTGATGTTCCCTTGCCGGGATTTAATTGTTTAATTGATGTTCGATTTCCGGGATTTAATTGTTTAATTGATGTTCCCTTGCCAGGATTTCTATTTTTATTCTGTTTACTCCCTTTCCCTTGTTTGTGATTGTTGTTTGGGTGAGGAAGAGTGTTAAAGCACGAATGGTGATGTCGTGCACTGTTTGCTATTGTAAGGAAGAGTGTTAAAGCACGAAGGGTGATACCGTGCATTGTTTGATATTGTCTCCCTTGCTGGGATGTTGAGATTATTGTTATTGTTCCCTTGTCGGGATTCCTATTTCTATTCTGTTTACTCCCTTGCTCGTTGTTTGTGATTTGTGTTTGGATGAGGAAGAGTGTTAAAGCACGAAGGGTGATGTCGTGCACTGTTTGCTATTGTGAGGAAGAGTGTTGAAGCACGAAAGGTGATGTCGTGCGTTGTTTGATATTGTGAGGAAAGAGTGTAAAGCACGAAGGGTGATTCCGTGCCGTACTATGTACCATTCCGTACCGATATTAATTGATTATACTGTGAGGAAAGAGAGTAAAATCACGAAGGGTGATGTTGTGCCATGATTTACATTGATTACCTTATACATTGCATAGTGAGGACGAGAGTAAAAGCACGAAGGGTGATGTCGTGCAAGCTTGTGATTTCTGGTCCTTATTGATATTCTGGCCTTGTTGTTCCTTTCTTTGTTTAAGATTTCTTATATGAAACTATTATCTCCCCACAGCATGTTCCCCTTCCCTTATTGATGGATTACTTCCTGTATTTCTTTTCTGTTGTTTATATATATATAATCGAATTGCACAGGTTTACTTGGTAGTCTGGTTCTAGCCTCGTCNTATATATATATATATAGTTCCTTTTAATTATAATGTTAATAAGTAAGCTATAGAATCTTTCTTAGTATCATTTAAAGTATATGTAAATATTTAATTTTCCTATAATATAAGAAATTTTGGGTTAATATTCTTATCTTTATAATCTAATTAATCTTTAAAAAAATGAACTTTAATAGATAAAGTTTTTAAAAAAAAGTCTGATTTTTTATTTTATATTTTTATATTACTAATCTCAGTATCCCCACTTTTCTAGCCTAACTCACCACTCTTTACACACACTCACATATCCACCCCTCACATTCCAACTCCCCACATCCCAACTATCCCATCGATCTAATCTCATATACACACACAATATATATATATAGAAAATAAGAAGAGCAACAAAAGAAAGGAAAAAAAACAGAGAAGGAAGGACGGGCAAAGAAAAAAAAAGGATAAAAGAAGAAAGGGGAAAAGAAGTCAGAAAGAGGAAGAACTAAAAAGAAAGATTCAAAAAGGGAAAGAAAGAAGTAACGTAGAAAAAGAAAAAGGAAGAAGTTAGAACAAAAGAAGATAAGAAAAAGGGAAGGAAGGGAAAGAGTAACAACGAAAAGAAAAAAGAAGCAGACGGTGGAAAGAACGTAAAAAGAAAATAGAAAGAATTGTGCAAGTAAGAAAGAATAAGAATTTGGAGACGGAGTTCAGGATTTCGTTCGCGGTTTCGAGTTCAAGGTTCTAGAAAAATTAGCATTGCTAGCTTTGGAAATCAGTAGATTGTGATTATGATTTTATAGTAAAAAGCTTCACAAAAAAAAAAAGGTAATGTTCGAATTTTCATCATCAACATGAAAGATCTTTTTATTCTCATTTCTGTATCTTTGAGTTGTTTTGAGTATTTGTTTTTGAACTAGAGTGAACTGAATATTTATTTGGGTATCGGTCCAAGTTATATTTTATTACCAAACTCTTACTCATGGCCTAAAATCATATTTCCATTGATAAGTTTAGGTCTTTCAGGAATCATGTTATTAATTAATAATCATCTTTCAAAAAATATTTATATTATTCTTGCTAGTCTTATGTAATTCTTATGATGACATTGCAAAATTATTTAATCTTTCAATCAAGTATGTATATATGTGTATAGAGGAATTAAGATGGTAAGCAGTAAAAATAATTTCCCATGTTGATAGTTTATAACATAGTTTGCATATAAAGAATATGTTTTAAATGTGTTATTAACTTTGTGAATACTATTTAGTTTAACTTTATGCATGCATTTCGTTTTTCATACGTATAAAAGTTTGCAACAAGTTCAGGAATAATTTAATAATTTTGGCTTGGATAGAAGATTAAGTTTTCCAATTTACAAGAATATTTTTTTGTGAAGTACATATAGTGGTTACGAATTAGCTATTTCAAGGAATAAATAATTGTAGCCGTAAAAATATTTATAAGGTAGCAAGATGAATCATGAACTAATTTAAGCCTCGTTGCAATAAGTAATAATAATAAAATTAGATGTACTAATTTAAGCCTCGTTGAACTAATTTAGATGTACCTGTGTTCATACCCCGAACCTTGGATTGATATGCTTAAATAATAAAAGGATCATGTGCGCATTACGCGTCTCGACGCCTTTAAATTAAAAATAATTATGTGATAACCATGTGTACATTCCGTACCTTGGTTCAACATTTAATTTCAAAGAAGTACCTTGTGTGCGTACCACATCTTGGTGAACACAATTAATAAATAGATATAGAATTTAATTAAGCGATAATAAATAAGTCATAATCAATATAATACAAGAGTAGCTAAAAATTTATTTAAGCCTTACATTGGTCAATAAAGCGATCGATCAAAACTTCCTTACACCTTCCCCTCGGTCAAAAATTTATAAT
>ML372696.1:0-35833 GCA_005239525.1 Nicotiana knightiana | reverse complement strand
AATAATAAAAGGATCATGTGCGCATTACGCGTCTCGACGCCTTTAAATTAAAAATAATTATGTGATAACCATGTGTACATTCCGTACCTTGGTTCAACATTTAATTTCAAAGAAGTACCTTGTGTGCGTACCACATCTTGGTGAACACAATTAATAAATAGATATAGAATTTAATTAAGCGATAATAAATAAGTCATAATCAATATAATACAAGAGTAGCTAAAAATTTATTTAAGCCTTACATTGGTCAATAAAGCGATCGATCAAAACTTCCTTACACCTTCCCCTCGGTCAAAAATTTATAATACGGGACTCGAGGGATGCCTTACACCTTCCCCTCGGTCAACAGAATTCCTTACTCAGTCTTCTGTTTTCGTAGACCATGAATTAGGAGTCAAATCTTCCTTTTGATAAGGGATTCAATAAAAGGTGACTTGAAACACCAAAACTCAATTCCAAGTGGTGACTCTAAATAATAAATAATCCCTTTTCAAAACATCACTTCAATTGGAAAAACTCTTCTAAATCAACCTCGTAATAGGGTTTATGTGGAAAAAAAGAGGTGTGACAAACTCTAAGCGTGTTGTTACCCGTCCCTTCTTCATGGTCCCGGAGGAGTTTCGGACCTCTAATATACTGGAAGTTCTAGACAAACCCCTATGGTTTTTGAAAAGGGGAAAACTAGACGACAAGCAAGAACAAGTAGGACTAGCACATAAGCGACAACAACAGTTAAGAGGCTCAGATTCACCTCCACACATAATGCAAGTAAATAGCACATCTCAAAACAAAGACGAAGGCAGTTTTATTAGAAAAAGGATCCTAATACAGGATATCTAAGTGAACATTAATACGCAGAACATGCAACACTGTGTCATAATGCAATGGCATGGTCCTAATCAGGTTTCCTACTGATTTTAAGACCTGTAGGACTTTAAGCAGTAAATATAATCAACACGCAATTTCCAGTTTATAGAGATTAATTACCTAATGCTTGCCTAGGCATGGGACTGCATGCAATCACAATTACAGGAGATGTCTAACAGTTTTGAAATTGATTAACCTATCAAACATGATGTTCTAAGTGACACAGACTTAAAAAGGGGAATTTGTACCAGTTTTTATTCAGAAGTATGACAATGATATAAGAGACGATTTTTCTATACCTTTTCCGATCAGTGACTTATTTAATGGAACTAGGCGTGTTCATACAAATGCAAGCAGGGTTCCTAGAACATGGTATCTAAATGCATACTGGAATGTCAGTTACCAGAACAAGATTGTTAAACTGTCAGCAGGATTTCTAAGTAAAAAGAACATCTATTGAAGCATGGATTAGTGATATGCTGAAGTAATAAACGTGAAGCCCTAAGAACATGATATCCAATGCATGTTTAGCATGATTTGGATGCAAATGAAAACATTGGTCCTAAGACATGGCTTCTAGTGCATATTCACAGAATATAGAGCCTAGGAACATGGCTTCTTCCGAGTTTCTTACCCATAGTACCGTACACTACCCTCCCTTTTCACTAGTCAGCCCGATATCTGTTTACAAATAATTATTACAGACCAATGGCTGAATGAATTATATAAATAAATAAAAGAGAAGAAGTTAAACTATAGGGAGCCTGAAGCAGGTCCAAATACGACCTGAAAATACCAGGCCTTCAGCAGTCTCAAATGAAAAATATTTAAGAACCAATTCCATGTCCAGGTGTGTTAGAGTTCCCTAAGGACCTCAAGGATCCCGGGTAGTGCTCACACCTAGACTTTCATAACAGGGATTGAGTAAATGCAGTGTAGAATAGCCAGCCCCAGTTTGCCAAAGTTCAGAGGAATCTCAAGGATCCCAAGGCAGTACACACACTGGAGGGGCAGAACCTATTGACCTAAGATTGAAGTGAGAGTGCTTGACAAAGTTTTAAAAGATTTTTAATGAGAAAATAGTGTAGAGATAAATCTAGGAGTGAAAATATTTTTCTGAAAAATAGGAACTAGTTCAGTAGTAAACCAGTTTGAGAAAAGCATTGAAACACTTTTGAAATCAGAACACAAGTCAATTGTCCTTAGAACAAACAGATACAGGAATACTTAGCAGTCAGATTCCAAACAGGGATATAGGGGTTGGGGACACATAGAATACACATCAATGTATAATGGAGCACATAAACAACAAGATGCACAGAATTCTCAAGGGTTTTTACAGAATTCATATGTTAGTTATAAAGTAGGTGACTGATACATAGAGCAGGGATCACAGTAAATCCATATTGAAAACACATGAACACTAGACAGATCAAGCGCACAACTATAATCAATTTAGAACCCTAAGAAACTAGGTGACTTAATATGATCTCTTCAGTGAAGAAGAATACGAAGGGGTAAGTAGACATGTTGGACAAATACGCAAGTAGACAACTATATTTGTACATGCTAACTACAGATTGAACAAACAGGGTTTGAACATGCTAGTTATACATCGAACAGGACAAGGCTTTAAACATGCTAAGCAAGGAGGTAAACAGGAAAACATATTGGATTCATGGTCAACGGAATAGTGCAGGAACAAAAAACATAGAGTTTGGTTTTAAAATTTTAACTAGAGACATACCAGTTGAAGAAAAGAGTGCATAATATAAAGCATGTGTAGTTCCGATGTCTAGCTTTGGCTTTCAGCCGGCTAGACCAAGAGTTAACACAAGTAGCAGAGAAAGAAAAGAGAGTTTGAGTGTGAGTCTGTGTGTGAACTAATGTTCGTGTGTTGAGAGGTGAAACAGGAGAGTTTATACAGTAGTTTAAGAGTAGGACAAACAAGTTAAAAAGAAATCAGAAGCAAGCAATTAAGGAAATCACAAAATTCAATCACATAAGGAGTTGGGAATAGACTCCTTTAATTAAGGGCAATTGATCAAGCATAATAGCAGGGATTCAATTAAGGCAAGGAGTTAAAATCAAAACAAATTAGGGAGTCAGAATAGACTCCTTTAATTAAGGGCAATTGATCAAGCGTAATAATAGGGATTCAATTAAGGAAAGAATCCCAATCAAACCAATTAAACATGATGCATATTTCCGTAGGACCATAAGAGTTGTCTTTGGACGGTTGAGGATGATGTAATGGGCTATGAATTGATTAGTGAGATTCGCAAGCCATGAAATGATGTTCTCGGGCCATGTAGATGGTGCCTCCGAACTATGACGCCTTTGAATAATGATATGCAAATTTTGAGAGATCCCCGTGCCATGACATATTGTCTTCCAGCTATGAGGATGATGCCTTTAGACTATGGTGCCTTTGGACAGGTTGGCGATATTTCAGCCCATGAGATGCAGTAATATGATGTTATCAAGACAGAGCTTAGTCTTGTGAAGCGGAGGGCATATCTTAGCCCGAAAGAAGAGCAAAGTAGATAATATTGGAGAGACAGTGTTTAGTCTCAATGAAAAGAATGTAAATTGGAGGTAGAGATTAGCCTTGTGCAGGATGGAGAGAGAGCTTAGTCTCATGCAATGGAAGGCAGAGATTAGCCTTATGCAGATGTGGAGGCAGAGATTAGCCTTGTGCAAGATGGAGACAGAGTTCAATCTCATGCAAGGTGAAGGAAGAGATTAACCTTATGCAGATGAAGGTAGATATTAGCCTTATGCAGAGGAAGACAGAGATTAGCCTTATGCAAGGTGAAGGCAGAGATTAGCCTTATGCAAGGTGAAGGCAGAGATTAGCCTTATGCAGATGAAAGTAGAGATTAGCCTTATGCAAAGGAAGGCAAAGATTAGCCTTATGCAGATGAAAACAGAGATTAGCCTTATGCAGAGGAAGGCAGAGATTAGCCTTATGCAAGGTGAAGGCAGAGAATAGCCTTATGCAGAGGAAGGCAGAGATTAGCCTTATGCAAGGTGAAGGCGGAGGTTACACTTATGCAGAAAGTAGAATGAATAGCAGATATTAGCAGAATTTCTTAGCTGGTAGAAGATTTTGATAACGTGATTGTTGTGAGGAATGTGACTTAGTGGTAGGTTTATCCTTTTTCCCCTTGCATCCAAAGAAAAATTGTGAGTTCTATAGAAGGGGAGGTTGGTTCATGTTTCGCTGGTTTTGCTTGTCCTACTTTGCTTGGCCTGATGATCCTGTTTGCGTCATTGAGGTAGAATTTGTCTAAATAGAGTTACCTTACAAGGAAGTATGCATAGTTTTGTAAAGACATAGTAAAAAAATATGTTTTGAGAAATTTAGATGAACCGACGACCATGACAAGATCTGAGACATTGCAACCTCTTTTGCCATGGAATTTTGAGGGTCCTCCTCAAAATTATGCTCAGTTAGATAAATTGATATCTTTGACTGTAGTACGTTCTGCGATCGGCTGCACTTGCTTCAGAATTTTGAGGGTCCTCCTCAAAATTCTGCCCCAATTTCCAATTGTGGGAGAAAATAATATTTTTATTGGTTTGTGACCGAACCCCACAGGACTGCCTACGTATCCTCTCTTAAACGGGAATTAGGTCGAGCGTAGTTCAATTACAGCATTTGATAGAAGCATAAAGAGTTACTCATAGTATCGTTTAACTGCATCTGAGTTGATTGCCTTTAGCCAGACTTCTCCATCCATTTCTGCAAGTATGAGAGTTCCTCATGTCGGTACTCTGTGGACCATGTAAGGACCCTGCCAGTTAGGAGAAAATTTCCCTTTGGCTTCATCTTGATGCAGAAAGATCTTCTTCAACACCAGCTACCCCGGTGTGAACTGTCTAGGCTTGACTTTTTTGTTGAAGGCTCTGGACATTTTGTTCTGGTAGAGTTTCCCATGACATACTGCATTCATTCTTGTTCCGTCTATGAGGGCTAGTTGCTCATAACGGCTCCTTATCCACTCTGTGTCGCTGAGCTCAGCTTCTTGTATGATTCTCAAGGAAGGAATCTATACTTCGGCAGGAATAACATCTTCTGTACCATAAACCAACAAGTAAGGAGTTGCCTTGGTTGATTCTCTGACCATTTCCTCGGGAATGATATCTTCTTCTGAATCACTGTCCTTTTGTTGTGTTATCTCATTGCATGTCACAGTCATTGGTTCATCAAGACAGGAAATAGTAATGTTGTATAGGTAAAAGTATGAGAGAAAAAATAATAAATATCGATTCCTTAAAACATAAAAGCGATCTTCCATAATTTAAACAAACGTTTCAGAACACTAGTAATTTTATTTAAAACAGAATGCAAGAAAGACAAATCATTTTCTTGGAAAGCAAAGTAAACAATGATGTTCAGCCTTGCTACCCCGGAACTTGTCGGGCCCTGGATGGACTGACAGTCCAGTTTCTAAGGAGCGATCCCTTGCTCATAGCTTGGATGTTAGGGCCTTCCTCCTCCTCGTCCTCAACGATGACACAACAATCCATGTCCTCGTCTTCCAAGAATAAGTTCTAGGAGGAGGAGAAGGTGGAGGTCCCCTGGATCTTTTATGATATGTTAATGATGCCAGAATGCACGAACCAACCTTTGGGGAAGGGGAATAATAAAATAAAATAAAAGGTAATAATTCAGTGAGGATCATGAGAAAGTATATGCAGTATTTAAACACATATTGCAGAATTGTAAATGCGCGTCTTAATTTGGGAGCTTCGTTGTGCCCGAGGTAGGACTAGCGACAAGTTGATTTGGAGAACTTAGATGCCAATTACCTCATTTCATTAATTTAAAAGTAGATAAATATAAAACGACACTAAATAAGATAAGTCACTAATGGCACTTGGCCTTATTACATTTGAAAAAGCAGGTAAATCTAATCTACTTGGTCCCTGAAGGACCTTCCCCAGGCTTGATCTTCTTGGCTCTGCCGATCAAGTTCCCCAAGTCGTGCATACCCAATAGCATGTATACTCTTGCTAGATGCCCTCCTTCGCTATCCTCAGAATTCTGGCAGTCGGCGACTCTTTTCCTCGTCTTCGCCTCTAGCTCCATCTTACCCTGCTCCAAACATTCCAACCTTTCATTAGACTTGATAGCTCTTTCCTTCCATTCATTTACCAGTTCCATATCAGTCTTGTGTTGCTCCAGATGCTCGGCCTCAGACTCACGAACCTTTTTGCGCAGTTTATTGTATTTCACTTGGGCCTCAGCAACTTCGTCTACAACCCTGTTTCCCCCACCGATTCCCGGCTCAACTATTCCTGTTATGTTGTCTTCCAACCATGATAGGTAAAAGCGTATATGCCTTGCGTGGTACCTGTCCGGCTCGATGGTGTCCCTTTCTACAATAACCTTCAGATGCCACATATGCTGAGCTTCACATTTGTATGGGATGTCGTCGTCCTGAAAATCCGCCATGTAATGACCCATTTTAGAAACTCGCGGTATGACTTGCTTCCTGTCTGCCTGTCTCATAAACCTGATGGGAACATAAGGGTATATGCCCCTTAACCAAATCAACACCAGGTTTGGAGCGTCCCTCGATCTGATGATGAATTCACTGGTAGGGAACCATTCGAACATCCATTGAACCTGGTCCTCGGTCAAATTGTCAAAAAACTACGCCCATTCTGTAGCATTTTTCGGTTGAGCAAACCTATCTGGGATGTAGGTCATTCTCTTAGGGTGATGGAAGTCTATATGATCATTCCACGCCCTTCGTGGAAACTCTTGATGATATTGACCCCTTTGGAGATGCTCCAATAGCCAAACCTGTAGTAGCAAATTACAACCCGCAAAGTGTTTGAACCCCTTCTAGCAACGGTCCAAGGCTCGGTACATGTCTGCTATGATCATAGGGATAATGGTATATGTTTGCCCCTCCATCTCCTCCATTAATGTTTTGGCTACCATAGCCAGTCTAGTGTCCATCCTGTCTCCTTTTCTTGGAAATACCATCATACCCAGGAAGCAAACAACGAACACAAAAACCCTGCGGTGAATATGACCCAAGGAAGTAATAGAAAATTCATCGTGGAAGATACGATAGGATTTGCTATGGCTGTATCGTTCATAGAGGTAATCAAAAGGTATGTAGGACTCTGTCAAGCACTCTAAATCATCGTTCTTTTTCAAACCCATCATTTTCAGGAACCCCCTAGCGGCACGGTTTCCCGGCACAAATAAACCTGGACTGTCCCCAAGTAATCCAGCGCATCACCCTATCTCCTCCAAGAGAGGGGTCATTTCTATGTTGCCAAAATAGAACACAGACCTTTCTCTGTCCTAGAATATAGTGGTTGCTTCGATCAAAATATTGTTTGGTTGGATATCCAGTAAAGAAGGTAAATTGTCGAGGACCCTCTTCACATGGTCTTTATCACTTGGCGAAAGGTCCTCCCACCAATCCAGCAACAATGGCGGTATTCTTTGGACCATGCCGAACCTGCGAACTTCATGCCTCATTTTCTGCAAAACAAATAAAGTTAGACCCTTTCCTCCTCCAGATTCAACAACTTATACATCAATAATTAGCATATTAGCACTTATTTCTCCAAATTAATGCGCAGATCGTGGTTGAGTCCGTCGAGATTATGGAAACCCCAGTGGACCTTTGGACAAGGTTTTTCCTAGAGGTTATTATGTGGACAACATATTAACCCAGCTAGGTTTGACCATGATGCATGTATAGTTATAATCAGAGTAAGGTTACTATGGGGGTCTATACTGGTACCCTCAAGCGGACAACTTGAGGGGGAAAGGCACTGAACCGTCGACTGCACCGGTGATCGACTAATTTTACTGCAAATATGCCTTTTTGGATTTAGGGGCTGATATAAAATAGAAGAGCGCAACCACTCATCAAGCGTTGCTATAGGATTTGTATAGGCATGAGTGGAATATGATGTCGAGCATGATTATGCAGCAATAAGCAATAAACATGTTGTCACGTATTTGCACATTATGAAAGTGATAAATGCAATAGTTATGATGGAAATTAAAAGTAGTTGCAAAGGAAAACAAAAAGACGAAACATGTCAGTTTCATTTTAAAAATAAATAAATACTTGGGAAAGTAAAACTACTCGCACATAGAGGGGAAAGGGAAAGGGTGCAGGTTTTTAACAAAATAAGGCATACTTAGACGAATTCACAAAACGGTTTGTAATGGTAAAAGCCTAAAGTCCCCAACAGAGTCGCCATGCTGTCGCGTCCCTCTTTTTCCATCTCATTTCGGATTGGTCAGGGTTTTTGAGATTATTGGGACAACGTTTCCTTTTGGGAAAGGGGTATAATGAGCTCGAAGAGTCGCCACCTAACGAATTAAGGTGTGTTAAGGAACCTATTAAGGATTATTCATAACACTAAATGCATAACCAGAGATTTGTAAGGGCTTGAAATTACTTCAAGGGGAAGCTGTTAGGCACTCCTCAAAGTCCACAACTGTGGGTCCCGGCCAAACAACTTTGTGAATTCATTCAAGTAGCAAGTAAACAGTCTAAGCACATATATGTAAACAAATAAAGGTTTTAACAGATTAGCAGTCCAATCACACATATGTAAAGTATAAGGGAGGTCCTAAGTTCTTATCCTATAGGATCACATATGTACAATGCTCGGTAATCACTCCTCAATGAGGGGCTACATGTTTCATTAGCGTACAGGTCATCATATCCTTATCTACCCATTGTCCCACCCCTTAGCAGTTATTAAGCGAGTTTTGTTTAACGAGCTCTAAGCATGTTGTTACCCGTCCCTTCTTCGTGGTCCCGGAGGAGTTTATGACCTCTAATATACTGGCAGTTCTAGACAAACCCCTATGGTTTTTAGAAAGGGGAACACTAGACGACAAGCAAGAACAAGTAGGACTAGCACATAAGCGACAACAATAGTTAAGAGGCTCAGATTCACCTCAACACATAATGCAAGTAAACAGCACGTCTCAAAACACTGACGAAGGCAGTTTTGTTAGAAGAAAGGATCCTAAGACAGGATATCTAAGTGAACATTAATACGCAGAACATGCAACACTGTGTCATAATGCAATGATAGGGTCCTAATCAGTTTGCCTACTGATTTTAATACTATAGGACTTTAAGCAGTAAACATAACCAACACGCAATTTCCAGTTTATAGAGATTAATTACGTAAGGCTTGCCTAGGCGTTGCACTTCATGCAATCACAATTACAGGAGATGTCTAACAGTTTTGAAATTGTTTAACCTACAAACGTGCTGTTCTAAGTGACACAGACTTAAAAAGGGAAATTTTTACCAAATTTTATTCAGAAGTATGACAATTATATGAGAGACGATTTTTCAAAACATTTTCCGATCAGTGAATTATTTAATGGAACTAGGCGTGTTCATACAAATGCAAGAAGGGTTCCTAGAACATGGTATCTAAATGCATACTGAAATTTCAGTTTATTAGAACAAGATTGTTAACCTGCCAGCAGGATTTCTAAGTAACAAAACATCTATTGAAGCATGGATTAGTGATATGCTGAAGCAATAAACGTGAAGCCCTAAGAACATGATATCTAATGCATGTTTAGCATGATTTGGATGCAAATTAACACATTGTTCCTAAGACATGGCTTCTAGTGCAGATTCACAGAATATAGAACCTAGGAACATGGTTTCTTCCGAGTTTCTTACCCATAGTACCATACACTACCCTCCCTTTTCACTAGTCAGCCCGATATCTGTTTACAAATAATTATTACAGACCAATGGCTGAATGAATTATATAAATAAATAAAAGAGAAGAAGTTAAACTATAGGGAGCCTGAAGCAGGTCCAAATACGACCTGAAAATACCAGGCCTTCAGCAGTCTCAAATGCAAAATATTTAAGAACCAATTCCATGTCCAGGTGTGTCAGAGTTCCCTAAGGACCTCAAGGATCCCGGGTAGTGCTCACACCTAGACTTTCATAACAGGGATTGAGTAAGTGCAGTGTAGAGTAGCCAGCCCCAGTTTGCCAAAGTTTGGAGGAATCTCAAGGATCTCAAGGCAGTACACACACTGGAGGGGAAGAACCTATTGACCTAAGATTGAAGTGAGAGTGCTTGACAAAGTTTTAGAAGATTTTGAATGAGAAAATAGTGTAGAGATAACTCTAGGAGTGAAAAGATTTTTCTGAAAAATAGGAACTAGTTCAGTAGTAAACCAGTTTGAGAAAAGCATTGAAACACTTTGAAATCATAACACAAGTCAATTGTCCTTAGAACAAACAGATTCTGGAATACTTAGCAGACAGATTCCAAACAGGGATAGAGGGGTTGGGGACACATAGAATACACATCAATCTATAGTGGACCACATAAACAACAAGATGCACAAAATTCTCAAGGGTTTTTACAGAATTCATAGGTTAGTTATAAAGTAGGTGACTGAGAGATAGAGCAGGGATCACAGTAAAGCCATATTGAAAACACAAGAACACTGGACAGGATCAAGCACACAACTATAATCAATTTACAACTCTAAGAAACTAGGTGACTTAATATGATCTCTTCAGTGAAGAAGAATAGGCAAGGGTAAGTAGATATGGTAGACAAACAATCAAGTAGACAACTATATTTATACATGCTAACTATAGATTGAACAAACAGGGTTTGAACATGCTAGTTATACATTGAACAGGACAAGGCTTTAAACATGCTAAGCAAGAAAGTAAACAGGAAAACATATTGGATTCATGGTCAACGGAATAGTGAAGGAATGAAACACATAGAGTTTGGTTTTAAAATTTTAACTAGAGACATACCAGTTGAAGAAAAGAGTGCAGAATATAAAGCAGGTGTAGTTCCGATGTCTAGCTTTGGCTTTCAGTCGGCTAGACCAAGAGTTAACACAAGTAGCAGAGAAAGAAAAGAGAGTTTGAGTGTGAGTCTGTGTGTGAACTAATGTTCATGTGTTGAGAGGTGAAACAGGGGAGTTTATATAGTAGTTTAAGAGTAGGACAAATAAGGTAAAAAGAAATCAGAAGCCAGCAATTAAGGAAATCACAGAATTCAATCACATAAGGAATTGGGAATAGACTCCTTTAATTAAGGGCAATTGATCAAGCATAATATCAGGGATTCAATTAAGGCAAGGAGTACAAATCAAAACAAATTAGGGAGTCATAATAGACTCCTTTAACTAATGGCAATTGATCAAGCGTAATAGTAGGGATTCAATTAAGGAAAGAATCCCAATCAAACCAAATAAGGGAGTTTAGAATAATCAGGGGTCTAAATAAGGAAAGAATCATGTAAAGGAATCAGTAAGAATCCACAAATATACAGGCAATTAAATAAGGCATGGATGAATAAGTAAGGTCTTAAAAAAAGGAAACAAACAAAAATTATGCACACAAAATCTCTAACAGAGCAAATCAATTAGTCAACATTTCAAAGTAATACTCATTTCTGGGGAGAAAGATATCAACTTCCACAAATAGAGAATGGGCTTAGTAAAACTTCACAGAAACATAGAAATTAATCAAGAAAATTGACTCAGAAACCCTAATAGAGATTAATTAGGGTAAAAATCACAAAGCAGTGAATTTGACTAAGGATAATCGTGTAGGTCAAAGATACAGAGTGAATCAATACAACTAGTAACATTGAAAAACTCAGAATCGAAGAAAAAAGCGAAACAATGCCACAAGTAACACGGAAAACCTAGAATCGAAGCAAAATATAAGAAAAAATGGACTTTTAGCATAAATCGACTAGGGTTTAGGCAAACTCAACATATATCGGTCAGAAGCACACAAGAACAGAAGATTAAACATTCAAACATCAAGAAACTTTTGGAAAGATGGTTTTCAGTAAACCCTAGTTTTAAGAAAACGGCAAATCACTTTGAAAACCAGAAAACTTTCAAGGAAACATGTGATATAGATTCAATTCATCTCAGATTTGTACAGATCTGAGAAGATTGAAGATAGAAATTAGGGTTTCGATAAAATAGCATAGAGATGAAGATGAAGCTTAGAAATCCATAAGTTTAGGCAAAATAGAAAGATCTTTCTCAAATCGAGCCATGCGGCCTGAAACAAGCAAGAACAAATCCAAGGTGTGAGTAGACTGACCCTCGTCCCCTGAGGGCCTTAGAGATAAGTAATATCGGCATAAGAGAGCCACGAGAGAGGCCTGAGGGTGGTGAGGAATCACCATGGTTGACGATGGAGAATGACGGCGAGGGAGATTAGGGTTAGAGAAGAGGGGGTTTGAGAGAGAATGAGAGGGGTGATGGCGGGTGAGAGGTGAGGAATGAGAGGGTTTGGCGGGGTCGTTTGGTTTAATTAAATTAAGGAAAATCCGGACCGTTGATCAAAAATAATCAACGGCCAGCATTGGCTATAATATTGGGTCGGGCAGCCTAGGGCTTTGGGCCAAAAATTATAAGGATCTTGGGATATATTTGAGGTTAAAATTGAAAATAAAAAGTCTATTTATTAAATACTCAAACAACTGAATAAAAATAATTTATAAAATAAATAACTAACTTTAAAAAATGGTTTTTATGCATAGAAACGTATTAGAATAATTATTTAGTATTTTAAGAATACAATGGACCAATTTCTAGTAAAATAATGCAATAATTATATGCTTGGGCTATAATTTGCAAAGTTATTGTAATTGTAGCCAAAAGGTACCAAATTGGCTATTTATAGAATAATTGGACATAATAGGATCATAATAGTAATATTAAATCAAGAAAATGTTTTTAAATTACTTGTGATGCAAATTTGTACTTATTTATTAAAAATAAAATACTGAAAAATTAATAAAATATGTAAAATTGTGGAAAAATAGCAGTTGAAGCTAATGCATGATTTTAAAGATATATATGCATTTTGAAACATTTTTTATGAAAAATTGGGTATCTATAAGCCGCAGGTACGAGCTCGTAGGTGCGAGAGGGAGGTCGTAGGTGCGGCCCAGGCCAGCTTCACTTTTTTCCGCAGATGCAGACTTCATGCGCAGAAGCGGAACCGAAAAAGCGAACAATTGTCCGCAGGTGCGGCCCCATTGGCCATTTCCCTTTTCCGCAGAAGCGGAAGAACTTCTGCACGTGCGCAAGTGCAGGTGCGAGGGTCTAGCAGTGAGTTCATATTAATTAGAACATCAGCCTTTTTCTTCTTATTTTTCACAAGGGTAGAAGACCTAGGGCGATTTTCTCAAGGCTTTTTCTTCCAAAATCATAGGTAAGTGTTCATTAACTCTTGTTTTCAAATACTCATTTCTTTTCATCACTTTTCAATTCAAAATCAAGAATTTTCATGGTAAAAATTAAGGGTTTGGGTAGAATTAGGGAATTTTGTAAAAATGGGATTTTGACCTTGAAATGAGGTCGGATTTCGAAACTAATTGCATATTCAGGTTCGTGGTGAATGGGTAAACGGAATTTGGTTCGAACCCTGAGTTTGGACCAAGCAAGCCCGGGGTCGGGTTTTAACTTTTTTTGAGAAAACTTAGGAAAATCATAAATTTTCAGTAAAGTTACTTCCTTTAGCCTTAATTAGTGATATTGAGCTAATTATGATTAGATTCGAGCGGCTAGAGAAAAATTCTAAAGGAAAAGCGGTAATTGAGCAGTGAGTGGCCTACGAAATTGAGGTAAGTGTTTGGTTTAACCTTGACTTGAGGGAATAGGAATCCCCAACTTAAATGCTATGTGAATTCGCATGTGTGTGGTGTATAGGTAAAGTGACGAGTATCTATGCACCACCAAATGGTCTGTTAAACATGATCCCTTCTCCGGTTTCCAATTATTTTCTTCCGAGCTTAATTGTTTCATGATCATTGAGGTTTATATGTCTATTTGGATTTGTAAATTTGTTGTTAAGTATTGTTTCAAGTATTTTGGAAGTGTTGGATGTTCTTTATGTTTTGTTATGATAGATAAGGATTGAGTTGGTTGCCAGTGTTACGATATGTATATAAATTCCAGTTGGCTTCGTTATGAAATGATAACTGATGAAGTTTATGAGTTTTACAGCTTCTGTTTGCAATTGTTGATACAAAAATATTGTGAAAGGCTTGGCCTGAATTGTGAAAGTTTTTATGAATAAACCTATATGATATGTCTGGTGGGAGCGGGTTGCACGCTGCAACAAGGAGTGATAAGGGTGGACAGGTGGTATCGGGTTGCACGCCGCAATAGGAGAAATAAGGGTGATATATATATAGGGAGGAGCAATAAGGGTGGACAGGTGGTAGCGGGTTGCGCGCCTCAACAAGGAGCGATAAGGGTGAATATTTATGTTTTACTGATTTTCGAAAATAAGTTTGGAAAACTCTTGTTTATGTTAAAAAGGTTTTCATACTCTGATTTTTATTGTGATTTAAATTGAAACTTGAAAAATTGAGAAGTTTATTATAATTGATATCTGAAGGGAGTTATCCGAGTTGTTTCTTTTATTTACTATTGCAAGTTACTGGTTATCGAGTTTATTATTATTGTTTCTTTCTTGATTTATTATATATATTGTTTATAGGTTATGTAGTTAATGAATCGGCGTAGCCTCGTCACTACTTCGTCGAGGTTAGGCTCGACACTTACTCAGTACATGGGTTCGGTTGTACTGATACTACACTTGCACTCTTTTGTGCAGATCCAGGTACCGGCCAGAGTTAGGAGATCTTAGTAGCTGAGGAGTTTCGTTTGGAGACACGAGGTAGATCTGCTGGCGTCCGCAGATTTCTGGAGTCTTCTCTTTACCTTATAGACGCTGTTTTATTTCTTTCAGAACAAAGATATATTCTTTCAGCCCATTATTTGTAGTATTCTTAGTGGTTCATGAATTGTGACACCAGACCCTAGATAGTCTTAGAGTTATATATATTTAGTTCATGGCTCGGTTTATTTATTTGCTTATCGTTTTATTTTTGGAATGCTATTCGCCGTAAATCATTAGATTTAATCTACTCTAAATTTGTTTTATTGTGTTTAAATAAGTAACCAAAGGAAAAATAGCTAATCGAAGGTTGGGAATTCAGGTCGTGACAAGTTGGTATCAGAGCACTAGGTTGCATAGTTCTCACAATTCATGAACAAGCCTATTAGAGTCTGAAGGATCGGTACGAAAATGTTTGTACTTATCTCTCAGAGGCTATCGATTTAGGAAACAACTCCATTTTTTTATTTCTATTCTCTCGTGAGATTCTTGTTATCTCAAATACTTATTGAACTCTTGTACTCTCTCGCAGATGGCGAGAACACGTGCTTCTTCTTCTTTGAACCAATAATCCGGTCTTACGGCAGCGGCGGATCATATTAAGGGCAGAGGCCACGTCAGAGGCCGAGGCAGGGGTAGGACTCAGCTCGTTGCTCATACTGCAGCCCCAGCTGCGGAGCCCTAGATTGAGATTGATGGAAGGGGCTCCAGCTCAGACCGTTCCAGCTGGACCAGCTCAGGTTCCAGAGGGGTTTATTACTACCCCGGTGCTTCAAGATGCTTTGGTCCGATTAGTGGGCCTTATGGAGAGTGTAGCCTAGACTGGCGCACTCCCTATTGCAGCAGCCGCATCTCAGGCTGGAGGAGAGGTGCAGACTCCTGTTAGCCACACTCCTAATCAGACTACTCCTAAGGTTCAGACCCCAGCAGCCAATCCAGTTGGGGTAATTCAGCCAGTTGCTCCAGCGCCATTCGTTGATGGGGCAGCTATGTCCACTGATGCTTTATGGAGGTTGGACAGGTTCATTAAGCTATTTCCTATGCATTTCATTGGTGAGACATCAGAGGATCCTCACGAATATCTGGATAGTTGTCATGAGGTATTGTGTAATATGGGTATTTTGGAGACTAATGGGGTCGATTTTGCTGCTTTTCAGATGACTGGTTTCGCCAAGAAATGGTGGAGGGACTCTTTGTTTACTAGACCAGTTGGGTCAGCTGCCTTGACTTGCGATCAGTTTTCTAACCTATTTTTGGAGAAGTTTTTGCCTGTTACTAATCGAGATGAGAAGCGTCGTCAGTTTGAGTGACTTCAGCAGGGCAGCATGACCGTCACTTAGTATGAGAATCATTTCGTGGACTTGGCCAGACATGCTATTCTCTTGTTGCCCACCGAGAGAGAGAGGGTCAGACGGTTTATTGAGGGCCTTGCTTAGCCCATCAGGTTGCAGATGGCCAAGGAGACAGGGACCGAGATTTCCTTTCAGGATGCAGCTAATGTGGCTAGGAGAGTTGTGTCGGTTCTTGGGATGGGAGTTCAAGGGTCTGACAAGAGACCTCCCCACTCCGGTGGTTTCAGTGGTGCCTCATTTGGAGGTGGGGGTTCATATAGCAGAGGCCAGTCTTCCAAGCGGTCGTGGTTCTTATATGCCTCCTTCTGCTCAACCAGCCTACATTGCACCATCAGCTCCTATTAGAGCACCTTATTTGCTATTATCGTGGTCAGCCGGCTCGTCGGGGTCAATCTTCATATCAGGAGGGATGTTTTGAGTGTGGTGAATATGGGCATATTCGGAGAGCTTTTCCGAAATTTCTGGGTAATCAGAATCAGTACCAGGGTTCTCGTACCATAGTTCCGGCACCAACTGTAGCACCACCTGCCCAGCCAGCCAGGGGTAGGGGTCAGGCAATGAGAGGCAGGGGTCAGATTGTTAGAGGTGGAGGAAAGGTCGCCATAGGTGGAGGCCAACCCGCTAGAGGTGGAGGTCTGCCCATCAGAGGTCCTCCTAGAGACATAGTTCAGGGTGGTGGAGCCTAGCCCCGACTTTACGCATTTCCAGCTAGACTCGAGGCGGAGTCCTCCGATCGTGTTATCACATGTATTATCTCAGTTTATGATAGAGCTTCTTTAGTTTTGTTTGATCCAGGGTCTACTTATTCTTATGTTTCATCCTATTTTGCCTCGTATTTGATTATGCCCCATGATTCCTTGAGTGGTCCTGTTTATGTGTCTACACCGGTGGGGGATGCTATTGTGGTAGATCGTGTCTATCGTTCATGCCTAGTAGTCATTGAGGGTCTTGAAACTAGTGTGGATCTTTTGCTTCTAGACATGGTTGATTTTGATGTCATATTGGGCATGGATTGGTTGTCACCTTATTATGCCATCTTGGACTGTCACGCCAAGACAATTACTTTAGCTTTGCCGGGATTTCCTCGGTTAGAATGGAAAGGGACTCCTGGTCATTCCCCTAGCAGAGTGATTTCTTATGCCAAGGCTCGTTACATGGTTGATAAAGGATGTTTGGGTTATGTGGCTCATATCCTTAATTCTGATGCCGAGATTTCTTTAATAGAATCAGTGTCTATTGTTCGGGAGTTTCCCGAAGTGTTTCCTGCAGACCTGCTGGGGATGCCACCCGACAGGGATATTGATTTCTCCATTGATGGGGCTCCGGGCACTCAGCCCATTTCTATTCCTCCATACCGGATGGCCCCACCAGAATTGAAAGAATAGTTGCAAGACCTGCTTGAGAAGGGTTTCGTCAGGCCTAGTGTCTCGCCCTGGGGTGCACCGGTTTTGTTTGTAAGGAAGAAGGATGGATCGATTAGGATGTGTATAGATTACCGGCAGTTGAATAAAATTACTATAAAAAATAAGTATCCATTGCCGAGAATTGATGATTTATTTGATCAACTTCAGGGTGCCAGTGTGTTTTCGAAAATTGATCTGAGATCGGGCTATCATCAGTTGAAAATTAGGGCGTCCAATTTTCCTAAAACAACCTTTCGGACAAGGTATGGGCACTACGAATTTTTGGTGATGTATTTTGTCTTGACTAATGCCCCAGCAACCTTTATGGATTTGATAAACCGAGTTTTCAAGCCTTATCTGGATTCCTTCGTAATTGTGTTCATTGATGATATTCTTATATACTCCCGCAATCGGGAGGAGCATGACAGCACCTCCGTATAGCACTCCAGACCTTGAGGGATAATCAGTTGTATGCAAAATTTTCAAAGTGTGAATTCTGTTTAGATTCAGTAGCTTTCTTGGGTCACGTCGTATCAGCAGCGGGTATTCAAGTAGATTCTAAGAAGATAGAGGCAATCAAGAACTGGCCTAGACCCACTTTAGCTACGGAAATCAGGAGCTTCTTGGGTTTGGCGGGATACTACTATCGTTTTGTGGAGGGGTTCTCATCTATAGCAGCCACGATGACGAGATTGACTCAGAAAGGTGCCCCATTTAAATGGTCAGATGAGTATGAGGCGAGCTTTCAGAAGCTCACGACAGCCTTGAATTCAGCATCGATATTGGTGTTACCATCAGGTTCAGGATCTTTCACGGTATATTGTGATGCTTCCCGTGTTGGGTTGGGAGTAGTATTGATGCAAGAGGGAAGGGCGATAGCATATGCGTCTCGGCAGTTAAAGATTCATGAGAAGAATTATCATGTCCATGACTTAGAGTTGGCAGCCATTGTTCATGCATTGAAATATGGAGGCACTATCTTTATGGCGTTCCATGTGAGGTTAACACGGATCATTGTAGCCTCCAGTACTTGTTCAAGCAAAAGGATCTTAATTTGAGGGAAAAGAGATGGTTAGAGTTATTGAAAGATTATGACATCACTATATTGTATCATCCGGGAAGGCCAATGTGGTGGCGGATGCATTGAGTAGAAAAGCAGTAAGTATGGGCAGCCTTGCATGTATTCCAGTTAGTTAGAGACTGTTAGCTTTAGATATTCAGACGTTGGCTAATCAGTTTGTGAGGTTGGATATTTCTCCCATCCATGTTCTAGCTTGTACAGTTGCTCGGTCTTCCTTATTCGAGCGTATCAGAGATCGGCAAGATGATGACCCGCACTTGATGGTCCTTAGGGACACCGTTCGTCACGGTGGTGCCAAGAAGGTTAAAGTTGGAGATGATGGTGTTTTGAGGATGCAGGTTCGTATATGTGTGCCTAATGTTGATGACCTTCGTGATTTGATTTTTGAAGAAGCTCACAGTTCTGAGTATCCTATTCACCCGGGTGCTACTAAGATGTACCAGGACCCGCGACAGCACTGTTGGTGGAGAAGGATGAAAAAGGAAATTGTTGCTTATGTGGCTCGTTGTTTGAATTGCCAACAGGTGAAATATGAGCATCAGAGACCCGGTGGTTTACTTCAGTAGATAGAGATTCCTGAGTGGAAGTGGGAGCGTATCACTATGGACTTCGTTGTTGGACTCCCACGGACTCAGAGGAAGTTCGACGCTATTTGGGTTATTGTGGATAGGTTGACTAAATCAGCACATTTTATTCCAGTGACAAGTACTTACACTTCGAAGCGGTTGGAAGAGATATATATTCGAGAGATTGTTCGTGTTCACGGTGTTCCTGTATCTATCATTTTTTATTGAGGTACGCAGTTTACCTCAAACTTTTGGAGGGCAGTTCAGCAAGAGTTGGGTACCCGAGTTGAGTTGCGCACAGCATTTCATCCTCAAATGGATGGGCAGTCCGAGCGCACTATTCAGATTTTAGAGGATATGCTCCGCGCGTGTGTTATTGACTTTAGAGGTTATTGAGATCAGTTCTTGCCGTTAGCAGAGTTTGCCTACAATAATAGTTATCAGTTGAGCATTCAGATGGCTCCCTATGAGGCATTATATGGTAGACGGTGTAGATCTCCAGTTGGGTGGTTTGATCCGGGAGAGGCTCGGTTATTGTGTACAGACTTAGTTCAAGAGGCCTTAGATAAGGTCACGATTATACAGGATCAACTTCATGCAGCTTAGTCTAGGCACAAGAGTTACGTCGATCGTAAGGTTTGGGATGTGGCATTCATGGTTGGAAAGAGAGTATTACTTCGGGTATCGCCCATGAAGGGTGTCATGAGATTTAGGAAGAAGGGCTAGTTGAGCCCTAGGTATATCGGGCCATTTGAGATTCTTGATAGAGTGGGGGAGGTAGCTTATAGACTTGCATTGCCTCCAGGGTTATCCTCAGTTCATCCGGTATTTCATGTATCTACGCTCCGGAAATATCATGGTGACGCGTCCCACGTGTTAGATTTCAGCTCTGTCCAATTGGACAAAGACTTGACTTATGAGAAGGAGTCGGTATCCATTTTAGACCGGCAAGTTCGTTAGTTGATGTCTAAGAGCTATCCTTCAGTTTGAGTGTAGTGGAAAGGTCAGCCCGTTGAGTCAGCTACTTGGGAATCCGAGTCGGACATGCAGAGTAAATATCCACACTTGTTTGCCAATTCAGGTAATCTTCTATGTTCGTTCGAGGACGAACGTTTGTTTGAGAAAACTTAAGAAAATCATAAATTTTCAGTAAAGTTACTTCCTTTAGCCTTAATTAATGATATTGAGCTAATTATGATTATATTCGAGCGGTTAGAGAAAAATTCGAAAGGAAAAGCGGTAATTGAACAGTGAGTGGCCTACGAAATTGAGGTAAGTGCTTGATTTAACCTTGACTTGAGGGAATAGGAATCCCCAACTTAAATGCTATGTGAATTCACATGTGTTGTGGTGTATAGGTGAGGTGACGAGTATCTATGCACTACCAAATGGTCTGTTAAACATGATCCCTTCCCCGGTTTCCAATTATTTGCTTCCGGACTTAATTATTTCATGATCATTGAGCTTTATATGTCTATTTGGATTTGTAAATTTGTTGTTAAGTATTGCTTCAAGTATTTTGGAAGTGTTGGTTGTTCTTTTGGTTTTGTGGTGATAGATAAGGATTGAGCTGGTTGCAAGTGTTACGATATGTATATAAATTCCGGTTGGCTTCGTTATGAAATGATAATTGATGAAGTTTATGATTTTTATAGATTCTGTTTGAAATTGTTGATATAAAAATGTTGTGAAACGCTTGGCCTGAATTGTGATAGTTTTTATGAATAAATTGATATGATATGTCTGGTGGGAGCGGGTTGCACGCCGCAACAAGGAGTGATAAATGTGGACAGGTGGGATCGGGTTGCACGTTGCAACAGGAGAAATAAGGGTGATATATATATAGGGAGGAGCAATAAGGGTGGACAGGTGGGAGTGGGTTTCGCGAAGCAACAAGGAGCGATAAGGGTGAATATTTATGTTTTACTGATTTTCGAAAATAAGGATTTGGAAAGCTCCGATTTTTGTTAAAAAGGTTTTCATACTCTGATTTTTATTGTGATTTAAATTGAAACTTGGAAAAATTGAGAAGTTGATTATAATTGATATCTGAAGAGAGTTATCCGAGTTGTTTATTTTATTTACTATTGCAAGTTACTGGTTATCGAGTTTATTATTATTGGTTCTTTCTTGCTTTATTATATATATTATTTATAGGTTATGAATTAATGCCCCGCCGTAGCCTCGTCACTACTTCATCGAGGTTAGGCTCGGCACTTACTCCGGACATGGGGTCGGTTGTACTGATACTACACTCCTCACTCTTTTGTGCAGATCCAGGTACCGGCCAGAGTTAGGAGATCTTAGTAGCTGAGCAGTTTCGTTCGGAGACACGAGGTAGATCTGCTGGCGTCCGCAGATTCCTGGAGTCTTCTCTTTACCTTATAGATGTTGTTTTATTTCTTTCAGAACAGAGATATATTCTTTCAGCCCATTATTTGTAGAATTCTTAGTGGTTCGTGAATTGTGACACCAGACCCTAGTAGTCTTAGAGTTATATATATTTAGTTTGTGGCTCGATTTATTTATTTGTTTATCATTTTATTTTTTGGAATGTTATTCGCCGTAAATCATTAGATTTATTATATCTAAATTTGTTTTAATGTGTTTAAATATTTAACCAAAGGAAAAATAGCTAATCGAATTCTAACATTGCCTTACCTAGCAAGTGTGGTGTTAGGCGCCATCACGATCCCTAAGGTTGGGAATTCAGGTTGTGACAACTGTACTTTTGTTGTTACACATGTTGTACTTGTTAGATAATTTGTATACCTTGCTTTCCTTCTATTTGTACTGCATAACTAATTTATTGCCAAGTTGATGTACGAGTTGTGTGGCATGAGAATCCGTGTGGTTCCGTGATGAGCTGTCAGTTGTGCTACTTGTATTGGTTGAGATGAGGTTCTTAGACCTGAGATTCGCACTTTCATATTAGGGGTGATGAGTGTTTGGAAGTATGAGGCTAATTCTTCTAATATTTGGGAAATGGCCCTTGATGGGCGAGAGAGCTTCTTGACTTGCTGAATGCATGGGCAGTTATGAGTCCCTGAATGTTTCTTTATCATGGGCAGTGTTGTGGAGGTCTGGAACAAGGTTCTATTCAATGTGAAGTGTATTGCCGACGTCCAGAATGTTATTTGGGCAACTATGGTGGTCAAAAGTTATTGCTACAGGCATTTGAGTTGTGTGGAACATCGTGTGATTGTACCCTGGGTTGGAATTATGGCTCGATTTGGCTTGTTCTGGTTATACATTGAGATGATGCGAGATCCGAGTCCTATGATGAATTTCAGATGTTGAGATTTGGTTCCACCCTAAGGTTATGGACTAAGGATAAAGTGCAATCTTCGGTTAAATTGCGTTGTCAGTCTTACATAGGTTTGGGTGATGGGGAATCAGCCCCGGGTGTATGTATGGTGAACTCATGCAGTGGTTTGATGGCTTTGGAAAAACTCTTAGCACGTTCGAGGACGAACATATGTTTAAGTGGGGGAGAATGTAACGACTCGACCGGTCATTTTGAGAATTTATACTTCGCTCGATAGTTTGGGGCACAAGTAGCTCTGTATGATGCATTAGGACTTGTGTGCAAAATTTGAGTTCATTCCGAGTTGATTTGATATTTCAACGCCGTTTCCACAAGCATAAATGATATCATATTGAAAAAATGAGCTCCGATTTCTTTTTTGATTGAAACATTAGATCCTTATCATAATTGCGGACCCGTAGAAAAAAGGATCGTCAAATTTCGATATTGTATAAGGATTTTATGATCATTTTACAAAGAATTAGGTTGCCAGATTTTTCAGATTAATCACGGAGTTGCCACTGATGGCGTATTTAAAAATTTGCACTATTTACAAATATTGAAACCAACATATCTCCTTCATTATAAGGTCAAATTGAGTGATTCAAACATAACCTTGACTAGAATTTCACAAGGAATCCATTGGAGGTATGAAAAGTGAGTTTCGAGATTGTTTGGCACGAGAAAGGAGGCAGAATAGCTGGCAGAAAAATATATAAAACACGGGTTTGTTCATTTGGTCATAGTTTGAATTGGAGAGCTCGGATTTGGGCGATTTTTGAGGCGATTTTCACCATATGAATTCGGGTAAGTGTTATCTACTCGTTTTTGGTTATGTTTCATGAATCCATCTTCCTTTTTGGGATTTGATTGATGATTTCAAAGCGAAATTGAGGGAGTTGGGGCTTGAGTTTTGGAGAGTTTGGGGTAAGGATTTGAGGGGCCAAACAGAGTCCGATTTTGATGAATTTTATATGGTTAGACTCGGGAGAGAACGAGGTTTCTAATTCTATCATTTTTGACTAGTTTCGAGATGTGGGCTCGGGGGCCGGATTTTTATCGATTTCGGATTTTTGGCATATCTTGTAATTTTTATTGTGGAATTCGATTCATTAGCCTATGGTGATGGTATTAATATGATTATGGTTAGATTCGGAGATTTTGGTGACCGAGTCCAGAGACGAGGGCATCTCGGAGTAGGATTTTACGCTATTGATATAAGTATCTTGCCTAACCTTGTGTGGGGGACTTCCCCTTAGGATTTGAGTCCTCTGTGTTAATTATAGCCCGTGCATGCGAGGTGACGAGTGCATGCCGGGTCTTATTTATGGAAAATTTGCCTTTAGGGTTCTTAGGTTCTTATGTTCATTAAGCGGGAAGTTTTATGATATAATTGGGTTTCATAGTTGCTAGTTTTACCTCTACATGCTCTATACACGTTGTTAGTTTTCTCTAGATCTCACTTGTTATTTGGCCCTTATTTTCCTTAATTGAAGGGACTGCCTTCCTTAATGTTTTGATACTTCTTAATTGTGAGTTCCTCTATGACTCTGCGCAAATATGCTACATGTTCAATTGTTGTGGTTGCCGGTGAAGTTATCATGTGTCTTACCTGCCTCGTTGTCCTTGTAAAGATTGTTGTATTCCTTTGACTTTTTTCGTGATTCTCTTGTTGTCGTGTACTCATACTCTTGGTGGTAGAAAATCTTGCAATTGAGTTGTTGCTTTGTTGTTGTTGATTTAAACTATGTACGATGGGATCGGGTTGCCCGCTGCAACAGGAGGAATAAGGGTATTCTATTGAGGAGGAATAAGGGTGAAATGTGATTGTCTGGTGGGATCGGGTTGCACGCCGCAACAAGGAGTAATAAGGGTGGACAGGTGGGATCGGGTTGCACGCCACAACAGGAGGAATAAGGGTGATATATTGAGGAGTAATAAGGGTGGACTTGTGGGATTAGGTTGCACGCTGCAACAAGGAGTAATAAGGGTGAATGCTCATGTTGTTTCCAATTATATATATGTATTATTTACTTTTACTATAATTGTTGAGGAGGAATAAGGGAAGATTGGTGGGATCGGGTTGCACGCCGTAACATATATATATTACTTGCTTTTATTACAATTTTTAAGGAGGTATAAGGGAGGACTGGTGGGATCGGGATACGCGCCGCATCAATATATGTGTTCATGTATTCCCTTCTGATTGTGTAGGTTATTCCAGTATTTTTGCATTTCATTTAAGGATTGGTTATAGCTAATACTGATAAGACCCCAATTCACTGTCCGAAACCTTAATGATTTGTATTTCTGGTTCCCTGAGTTTTGAGGATCGGGTTACTGACTTTGAGTTATTGACTTGACGTTGTTCCCTTCAATTCGTTTCCTGAAACTATTACTCTGGTGAATTCATTCTCAAAGTAAATTTACTACGTTGAATCATTTTCTCATGTCCTACTAAGTTGTTAGTACTATAGTGATTTAAAATAAAGGAATTAGTATTACGTTACTTTCTATGACCCTTTTTAAATTCGAACTCGCCATATTTTTTTTATATATATATATTTCAATAATTCAAATTCCGATAATTTTTATTCTTTATTTCAATTAGTTTTTCACTTAAATTTTCTCAACCCGATGAGATTGAATCTTACTTAAAAAGAGTTTCTAGTAAGTTCTAATTTAATAAATCCTATATTAAAGGCAATAATTTATCCGATGTTGTATTTTATTTGAAAGGGGTATTTTCTTCATTCAAATAAGTTCTGAAAATAACTTCATCTTTTCCTCGATGATTTCCTAATTAGTTTAGAGACTGTAATTTACTTTATGGTATATAAATGAGACTCCTTGAACATCTTAATTGTATTGGTTACGGACATTATGTACTGGGTAGTACGTGGATTTTGTTGTGAAAAGTGAGATGGAAATATGTGGGCACAAGGTGCCATGTGTGCTAAAGGTTTGGAAATTGAGATTTGTGATATGAGGTACCGAGGATTGAGATGGTCGGGATTGTGTATTAGAAATGATGTGATTGATTGAGTTAACATCGCTTTCTTTATTTGAGTACATTTTTACTTGTATGTTCCCCAGCTATGTTGGTGTTAATTTACTTGGCTATCTTTCGTTACCATCTGTGTTTCCCTTTATTGTCTATACTGTTTGCAGTTTGATTTCCCCCTGCTATTGACATTTCTTTGCTATCTTTATCTTGATAGTTTATTGTTATTATTATATTCTGTTTAATTTATTTGACCAGTAGGTGTCCTGACTGTTCCTCGTCACTACTCCACCGAGGTTAGTCTTGATACTTACTGGGCACCGTTGTGGTGTGCTCATACTACACTTCTGTACATTTTTGTACAGATCTAGGTATTTGATCGTTAGTAGTTGTGCGGATCATTGTTGTGGAGACTCATGGTAAACTTGTTGTTGTGATCGCAGGTCTTGGAGTCACCTTCTATTGTACTTATTTCCATTGTTTCCTTTTGTTCTGGAACAGTGATGTATTCATTTTTTACAACCACTCATAGAAAGGCTTAAGACTTGTACTACCGGTTTTGGGATTATTTAGAGATTTCTATTTCGGAATTGTTCGAAGTTAGTAAATATTGTCGTTATTTCGGTTAATGTTAGGCTTACCTAGTCTTAGAGACTAGGTGCCATCACGACTCCTTCGGAGGAATTTTGGGTCGTGACAGTCATAGCCAACAAGAAGGATTGGACTACAAAGAGACCTTTTCACCAGTAGCTAAAGTGGTACTATCAGGTCTGTAGTTGTTGTAGCTGCTTCAAAGAACTGGTTTCTCTATCAAATGGATGTCCACAATGCCTTTTTATAAGGTGATCTCTTAGAAGAAGTCTACATGACTGTGACAGATGGATTTTCCATACAAGGGGAGAATAGCAAAGTCTGCAAATTACACAAGTCACTATATGGTCTAAAACTGTCACGACCCGAATTTTCCACCATCGGGGCCGTGATGGCGCCTAACGTTGAACCCTCCAGGCAAGCCAACGTAAATATTCAGTTTATCTTATTCCTTTATTATTACCAAAGAATATGGGAAAAGACAACACTAACATAGATAGAAGTACAAAATGGAACAAGGTATATAAACTCAATGTATGCTTTTACGAACATTCACAAAAACCAATCCCAGAACTTTGGAGTCACAAACTCACGGGCTATCTACGAATAATACATATAACGGTCTGAATGAATTAAGTACATCTGTTTCTGAAATAACTAGAACAGAATACAAAAGAAGTAGGAAGGGATGCCAAGGCCTGCGAACGCCTGCAGGACTACCTCGGGGTCTCCACTGGATTGAAGGCAGCAACCTCGATCTATTGTTCGTACGGTCCTACATCGGGATCTTCACAAAAGTGCATAGTGTAGCATCAGTACAACTGACCCCATGTACTGAGTAAGTGCCAAGCCTAACCTCGGCGAAGTATTGACGAGGCTAGGACACAACAACCAAAGTCAACCTATGCAGTTTAATAGTATACGGAGAAAAATAATACAACGAGAAATAAACAGTTAAGCATAAGGAAAAAAGGGGAAACATGCTGAGGGGAGGAAATATCAAATAATGGAAATAACGAGGTAAGGCACAATTTAGATACCAATTTAAGCAACGGAATAGTAATACAAAAAAAAGTACACGGCATCACCCTTCGTGCTTTTACTCTCGTCCTCACCTTCAGAATCAATATATTCAGCACAGCATCACCCTTCGTGCTTTTACCTTGCAATATCATGGCACGGCATTATCCTTCGTGCATTATCACTCATATCATGACAAAGCATCACCCTTCGTGCTTATAAACTCACAATATCGGCACGGCATCACCCTTCGTGCGTTAACATTCACTCAAAATCTCACGCACAACATCACACTTCGTGCTTTTACACTCTTCCTCACCCAAACATATCAAATGACAGCAATCCAACAAGGAGAATAACGGAGTAAACAGAAATAAACCATAACGTCCCGGCAAGGGAGCCAACAGTGGAATCAATACCATCCCGGCAAGGGAAAAATAGCTATAACCAATCTCACTTAGTGCATAACTTCACATAAACATCTTCAACTGAAACCAATACTCGACACAGTTCAATATCAAGGAATTTCCACCAACATGGATAACTATAAAGTGAAACTCAAGTATTACTCAACGAAAAATCACATAAATCACGATATTCGACTCATGGAATACTTGACACCAACGTATAGGTACTCATCACCTCACATACTCGTTAACATGATACTTATACATAGCAAATAGGACACAACACATATTCCCTCAAGCTAAGGTTAACCAAACACTTACCTCAAATTCCACGACCAAACTCAAGCCTCGATTACCGCTTTCCCTTTTGAATTTTACTCCAATTCACTTGTATCTAGAAATATTTAACTTAATAACATCAATAAATGTTAAACAATTCAATCCCAACGCTTAATTATAGGTTTTATATCATTCTTCCCAAAAAGTGAAAAATCGACCCCGGGCCCGCTTTGTCAAAACACGAGGTTTGGACCAAAATCCGATCACTCATTCACCCACGAGCCCGAGTATGCAATAAGTTTCGAAATCCGACCCCAAAACAAGGTCTAAATTCCAATTATACAAAAAGCCCAATTTCTACCATGAAAATTTCTAGATTCTAGGTTGAGATCTTATAAAAAGTAGTTAAGCATTGAAAGAGATGAGTTATAAATCACTTACCAATGATTTGGGGAAGAAAATATTTTTGAGAAATCGCCACTTGAGTTCTAGGGTTTTATTATTTTTGAAAAGTGGTAAAATAATTAAAAGTCTCGTATTTATATGCGCACCTGGTCCCTGTCCACCGCTGTCAGCGGAAAACTGGGCGCTGTAGGGAAACCTGGTCCATGCCCACCGCTGTCAGCGGAATAATGGGCGCTGCAGCGGAACCTGGTCCGCTGCCACAAAATTCTAAACGCTGTCACGCCTTTAGGTTCAGAGAGCTGAACCTGCAACCTGCAACCTGCAACTTTTGAAATTCCAGTTATTTTTCTAAGTGTCAAAACACTCTGTGGCCTACTTGAAACTCACCTGAGCCCTCGGGGCTCCAAACCAAACATGCACGTAAGTCTAAATTACTCATGCGATCAAATCGCCAATTTAACATCTTAAAAATGATTTTAGCATTAAAATCAAAGAAAAATTCCAAAACTTCCAAAGTATAAAATTTCACAACTACGGGTCCGAATCACGTCAATGACCTCTGTTTCTTACCAAATTTTACAGACACAACTCAAATATCATATTGAAACTGTACCGGGTTTCGGAACCGAAATACAGGCCCGATACCATATATTTCAAAATAGACAAATTTCCAAAAACTCTTATATTTTCAGTAAAACAATTTGTTTCAAAAATTCATTTCTCGGGCTTGGTGCCTCGAAATTCAATTCCGGGCATACTCCCAAGTCCCATATTTTCCTACGGACCCTACGAGACCGCCAAATCATGGGTCCGGGTCCATTTACCCAAAATGTTGACCGAAGTCAACTAAAATTTAATATTAAAGGCCGTTTTTCACATAGAAGCTTCCCGGATATACGCCCGGGCTGTGCATGCAAAACGAGGTGAGATAAAACGAGGTTTTTAAGGCCTCGGAACACCGTTTTGACTTCCAAAACAAGGGATGACCTTTTGGGTCATCACATTCTCCACCTCTAAAATAATTGTTCGTCCTCGAACGGACATAGAAAAGTACCTGAATCAGGGAAAAGATGGGGATATCGGCTCCATATATCGGACTCGGACTCCCAGGTAGCTGCCTCGGCAGGCTGACCCCTCCACTGAACACGAACCGAAGGATAACTCTTCGATCTCAGCTGAAAAATCTGCCGGTCTAATATGGTTATTGGGCTCCTCCTCATAGGTCAAATCCTTGTCCAACTGGACACTGCTAAAATCTAACACATGGGCTGGATCTCCGTGATACTTCCGAAGCATTGACACATGAAACACCGGATGCACATCTGATAAATTCAGTGGTAACGCAAGTCTATAATCCACCTCAACCACTCTATCGAGAATCTCAAATGGACCAATGAATATAGGGTTTAGCTTTCCCTTCTTCCCAAATCTCATCACGCCCTTCATGGGAAAAACCCGAAGTAATATCCGCTCCCCAACCATGAATGCCAAATCATGAACTCTGTGGTCGGCATAACTCTTATGCCTGGATTGAGCGGTACGAAGCCTATCCTGAATGATCTTAACCTTATCCAAGGCATCCAGCATTAACTCTGTACCCAGAAACCGAGCCTCTCCTGGCTCAAACCACCCAATAGGCAACCGACACCGCCTACCATATAATGCCTCATAAGGAGCCATCTGAATGCTCGACTGATAGTTGTTGTTGTAGTCAAACTCAGCTAATGGCAAGAACTGGTCCCAAGAGACTCCAAAGTGAATGACACAGGCTCGTAGCATATCCTCCAAAATCTGAATAGTACGCTCAGACTGTCTGTCCGTCTGAGGATGAAATGTTGTGCTCAACTCAACCCTCATGCCCAACTCACGCTGAACTGCCCTCCAGAAATGCGAGGTAAACTGCATACCTCGGTCAGAAATAATAGACACGGGCACACCATGAAGGCGCACAATCTCCCTAATGTAGATCTCTGCCAATCTCTCTAAAGAATAGGAAACTGCCATAGGAATGAAATGCGTTGACTCGGTCAGCCTATCCACAATGACCCATACTGCATCAAACTTCCTCTGAGTTCGTGGGAGTCCAACAACGAAATCCATGGTGATACGTTCCCACTTCCACTCAGGAATCTCAATCTGCTGCATCAATCTGCTACGTCTCTGATGCTCGTACTTTACCTGCTGACAATTCAAGCACCGAGCTACATATGCCACAATATCCTTCTTCATCCTCCTCCACCAATAATATTGCCACAAATCCTGGTACATCTTTGCGGCATCCGTATGGATAGAATACCGGGAACTATGGGCCTCCTCTAATATCAACTCATGAAGTCCATCCACATTGGGTACACAAATACGACCCTGCATCTGTAAAACTCCATCATCACCAGTTGTAACCTGTTTGGCATCACCGTGTCGGACCGTATCCCTAAGGACACACAAATGAGGATCATCATATTGCCAGTCTCGAATGCGATCAAATAATGAAGAACGAGCAACTGTGTAAGCTAGAACACGGCCGGGCTCAGAAACATCCAATCTCATGAACCGATTTGCTAAGGCCTGAACATCTAAGGCAAGCGGTCTCTCCCCGACCGGAATATAAGCAAGACTACCCATACTGGCTGACTTCCTACTCAAGGCATCGGCCACCACATTGTCCTTCCCCAGATGATATAAGATGGTGATGTCATAGTCTTTCAATAGCTCCAACTGTCTCCTCTGCCTCAAATTCAACTCCTTCTGCTTGAACAAGTATTGTAAACTCTTGTGATCCGTGAACATCTCACATGACACGCCATACATATAATGCCTCCAAATCTTCAATGCGTGGACAATGGCTGCTAACTCCAAATCATGAACTGGATAAATCTTCTCGTGGATCTTCAACTGACGTGAAGCATATGCAATAACCTTGCCATCCTGCATCAACACTGCACCAAGTCCAAGCCGAGACGCATCACAATACACAGTATATGGCCCTGAACCTGTGGGAAAAACCAACACAGTGTCGTGGTCAAGGCTGTCTTGAGCTTTTGAAAGCTCGCCTCACACTCATCTAACCACCTAAACTGGGCACCCTTCTGAGTCAACCTGGTCATCGGGGCTGCAATAGATGAAAAGCCTTCCATAAACCGACGATAGTAACCTGCTAAGCCCAAGAAACTCCGAATCTTTGTAGCTGACGTGGGTCTAGACCAAATCCTTGACTCCTGAAATCTTCTTGGGATCCACCTGGAAACCCTCTGCTGATAAAACATGACCCAAGAATGCAACTGAGCTCAACTAGAACTCAAATTTAGAAAACTTAGCATACAACTGATTGTCCTTCAAATTCTGAAGAACGACTCGAAGGTGCTGCTCATGCTCCTCCTGGCTGCGGGAATAAATCAGAATATCATCAATGAAGACAATCACAAAGGAATCCAAATAAGGCACGAACACTCGGTTCATCAAATCCATAAAATCTGTTGGGGCATTTGTGTCACGACCCCAAATCCTAACCGTGTGATGGCGCTTATCGTGGAACTAGGCTAGCCGACTACCGCGTGTTTACATTTCCTTTTGAAAATCCCATTTACGTTTCAAGCAATTCATAACAATATATTGAAATCTCTTGATATAATAGGAAAATTTTATATACAGTACTGCCATCCCCAAAACCCGGATCCAACATGTCATGAGCATCTAGTGAAATAAGCCAAAATAAAGTATTATGATACAAAACTCCGAATCAAAGCTAAATACAACAGGAAGGGAAAACAGAGATGATGCGAACGCTGAACAGCTACCTCTATATCCCCACGATCCGGCTCCGCTGCGAATTATATATATAAAAGCTAACGCTCGATATCTGCTCCTGAATCTGCACACAGAGGTGCAGGGTGTAATCTGAGTACGCCAACTCAGTAGTAATGTAAATAAATCAAGTCTAAGTAGCAAGGAATCACATAAAATCAATGTCATCAAGTCACAATATACATAGCCTTACTTTCCAATAGTATACATAGATATACGAAATCGTCATGCCTTCGAAATCAACTTCACAAAAGTCCTTAAAACAATGCACATTTTTAACAACTTTAAAACAAGGATTTGGTATGTAAATGAATGTAGTAAAATCATAAGTAGCCCCTCGGGCAAAAACATGTTTCATAATCAACCCCTCAGGCATGCCTCAGAATCCATCAGCACCTCACAATCACTCAACACCTCACAGCCACTCATGCCTCCCAATCATTCGCACTCAGTGCGCTCACTAGGGGTGTGTACAGACTCCGGAGGGGCTCCTTCAGCCCAAGCGCTAATATCACTCAGCACCTCACCATCACTCTTGGCCCTCGTCCACACTCGGTGGAACCACTCGAAAAGCCCCTCGGGCGAAGTAATAGAACGAGGTACTCGACCCGAAAACATCATTTTAATGCTCATGTAGTGTAAATCAGGCTAAGTTTAAAATAAAACACTATGCACAATGATGATGAGTAAAATCATCAACAGGTAGTGAGGAAAACAGCAGTAAAACGCCCTCAAAGGGGTCTAAACAGATCGGCACGAGGCCTCAAACACGGCTTACAGCCCAAATATTTCAAAAATCTTTAGAACATAATTTAACATAATATTTGAGTAAATATGCAACTCATTAGTTGCCGCGGAGAGGACCTAGTCCAATCCAAAAATCAGTACGCGCCATATATTTGTCATCCGACATGTGCGCCATTCCAAATTCAGTGAGAAAATAATGCAGTTCGGGGTTCCATACCCTCAGGACAAGATTTAAGACCATTACTTACCTCTACCGGACCACAACACTAGTCCTCTATGCCCTTGCCCCTCAAATTGGCTCCCGATGGCTCCGAATCTAGCCAAAACCAGTTAACATTATCAATATATATCAAAGGAACTCAACCCAATCGAAATTTATCAATTTAATCAAAAATCTCGAAATTCGGCCAAACCTGAGCCCCGGGACCACATCTCGGAATTCGATAATTTTTACATCATTAGAAACCTCGTCCTCCCACGATTCTATACATACCAAGAACACTAAAATCAGACCACAATTGCCCACTCAAATCCTCAAACTAAAAATAAATTTCTCATGCATCCTTCTTCCCCAACTTGGTTCAATTTCCAGAATTTTTGTGGTTTAATCACTTAGGAATTGACATAAAACGTGTGATGAAGTTGAAAATCTTACCTCCAAATGATTCATCTTGATTTCCCTTCAAAATACTCTCAAATAGCTCTCAACTCGCTTGCAACAATGGAGGAAAATAAGCCAAATTCGCACCCCATGCCTTTTTAAACATTCTGCCCATCTATCATAATTCCTTCTTCACGAACGCGTCACTAGGACCGCGTTCGCATAGAACAATTTCCAACATGCCTATAATTTACACTATGTGGACGCGACCTCGAGCCCGCGAATGCAAAGCACTGCCTCCCTAGGCCTTCGCAAACGCGTCCCCTGACACGCTAATGCATAGGCCAAAAACTCCTGGGGGTCCCCAACCCCCACTCTTCTTCGCGAACGCGTGCCCTTGAACGCGAACGCTTGCCCTTGAACGCGAACGCGTTGAATACCTCACTCAGACCTCCGCATTCGCGTCCTCCTCTTCACGAATGCGATGAACAAAAACTCAGCTCCCCCAAACAACTCTTCGCGAACGCGGCCTCCTACCCGCAAACGCGATGAACAAAAATCTCTGCAACAAAACCAGAAAAATCTGCCAAGTTCCGAACTCAAAAATTGATCTGTTAATCATCCGAAACACACCTGGGGCCCTCGGGACCTCAACCAAACATACCAAAATATCCCATAACATCATTCAAACTTAGTCGAGCCTTTGAAGCACCAAAAACAACACGAAAATACAAAATTTACATCAAATTCAAGCCTAAGAACTTTGACACTTCTAAATTTTGCCAACTACGCTGAAACCAACCAAAACACCTCCGATTGACCTGAAATTTTGCAGACATAACCAAAATGACATTACAAAACTGTTCCAACTTCCGGAATTCCATTCCGACCTCGATAGCCTATTTTCCACTACAGACCGAAAATCGCCAAAAACTAACTTCTGCCAATTCAAGCCTAATTCTACACCGCACATCACAAAAATATTCCGAACACACTCCTAAGTCCCTAATCACCTAACGAAGCTATTCGAGCCATAAAATCTGCATTCCGAGGTCGTTTACCAATAAGTCAACTCTCAGTTGACTTTCTCAACTATTATGCCACTTTAAAAGGCTAAATGCCTAAACTCTCACCATAACCACTCCGGACCCAAACCAACTGATCCAACATCAAAAACAAGATAGCGGTACTTAACAAATGTAGAAATAAGGGAAATGGGGTAAATCTCACGGAACGACCGGTCGGGTCGTTACAATTTGTCAACCCGAATGACATCACTAAGAACTCATAATGCCCATACCGAGTGCGAAAAGTTGTCTTAGGGACATCGGATGCCCTAATCGTCAACTGATGGTAGCCAGATCTCAAATCGACCTTCGAAAATACCTTGGCACCCTAAAGCTGATCAAATAAATCATCAATTTACAGCAATGGATACTTGTTCTTGATAGTAACCTTGTTCAATTGCCGATAATCAATACACATCCTCATCGACCCATCCTTCTTCTTAACAAACAACACCGGCGCACCCCAAGGCAAGACACTAGGCTTAATGAAGCCTTTATCAAGCAAGTCCTGCAATTGTTCCTTCAACTCTGGCGAGGCCATACGATATGGCGGAATAGAAATGGGCTAAGTGCCCAGAGCCAAATCAAAGCAAAAGTCAATATCCATGTCGGGTGGCATACCCGGCAACTCTGCAGGGAACACCTATGGATACTCACGGACTATGGGCACAGACTCCATAGAAGGAACCTCGGCACTAGAATCACGAACATAAGCCAAATAGGCCAAACACCCCTTCTCAACCATGCACCGAGCCTTCATATATGAGATAACCCTACTAGAAGAATGACCATGAGTCCCCCTCCACTCCAGTCGAGGAAACCCCGACAATGCTAATGTCACGGTCTTGGCATGACAGTCCAGTATGGCATGATAAGGCGACAGCCAATCCATCCCTAAAATAACATCAAAATCTATGATATCTAGGAGCAGAAGATCTACACTGGTCTCAAGACCACCAATAACTACTACACATGAACGGTAGACACGATCTACTATAATAGAATCACCCACCGGTGTAGACACATATACAGGAGTATTCAGAGAATCACGAGGCATAACCAAATAAGGAGCAAATAAGATGACACATAGGAATATGTGGACCCTGGATCAAATAAAACTGAAGCATCCCTGCTGCAAACTGAAACCATACCTGTGATAACTGCATCGGAGGCCTCAGCCTTAGGTCTGGCTGGAATAACATAACATTGGGGCTGGGGCCCGCCAGTCTGAACTACATCCCTGGGACGGCCTCCTATTGACTGACCTCTACCTCTAGCTGCCTGGCCTCCACCTCTAACGGCCTGACCTCCACCTCTAACACCTCGACCCCCACCTCTAGCTGGTTGAGCGGGCGGTGGAACACCTGGTGCCGGAACCATGGCACGAGAACCCTGGTGCTGAAAACTGCTCGAGGCTCGAGGGCAAAATCTAGCAATGTGCCTCTGATCACCACAAGTATAACAAGCCCTCGGTTGCTGAGGCTGCTGACCCTGAACTGACCTTGACGACCTGAGTAGAGCCCTGCTGGAGACGCTCAAACTGCCTCTGAAGATCCTCTCTCTGAGTGATGGGAAGAAACTTCTCTAGAAATAGCTGAGTGAACTGGGCCC
>ML372693.1:1670-16777 GCA_005239525.1 Nicotiana knightiana | reverse complement strand
TAAAGCACATAAAATGCAAGGTATATAATGCTTAAAATCATGAATTCTAGCCACACATCAGTGGCCGATGCTTTGAATCACGGGGCGGAGAGTTTGGAGAGCTTAGAATATCTACCAGTAGCAGAGAGGCCATTGGTGTTGGATGTTCAGGCCTTGGCCAACCAATTTGTTAGACTGGATATTTCTGAGCCGAATCGAGTGTTGGCTTGTGTGGTCTCTCAGTCTTCTCTTTAAAATCGTATCAGGGAGCGTCAGTATGATGACCCCCATCTTCTTGTTCTTAGGGACACGGTTCAGCACGGTGATGATAAGGATGTCACTATTGGAGATGATGGTGCTTTGAGGATGCAAGGCAGGCTGTGTGTGCCCAATGTAGATAATTTACGTGAGTTGATTCTTAGGAGGCTCACAGTTCGCGGTACTCTATTCATCCGGGTGCCGCAGAGATGTATCAGAACTTGAGGCAGCATTATTGGTGGAGGAGGATGAAGAAGGACATAGTAGAGTATGTGGCTCGGTGTCTAAATTGCCAGCAGGTGAAGTACAAGCATCAACAGCTAGCTGGATTGCTTCAGAAGCTAGAGATTCCGGAGTGGAAATGGGAGCGGATCACTATGGATTTTATTTTGGGCTTCCATGGACTCAGAGGAAGTTTGATGCAGTTTGGGTGATTGTGAATAGGCTGGCCAAGTCAGCTCATTTCATTCCTGTGATGACTACTTATTCTTCCGAGCAGCTTGCTCGAGTTTATATCCGTGAGATTGTCAGGATTCATTGTGTGCCGGTATCTATCATCTCTGACCGGGTTACGCAGTTTACATCACGGTTTTGGAGGGCCGTACATCATGAGTTAGGTACTTGGGTTGAGTTGAGTACAAAATTTCACCCTCAAATGGACGGACAGTCCAAGCGCACTATTCAGATACTGGAGGATATTCTTCATGCATGTGTGATTGAATTTGGGGGTTCTTGTGATCAGTTCTTACCACATGCAAAGTTCTCCTACAACAACAGTTATCAGCTGAGCATTAATATGGCACCGTATGAGGCTCTTTATGGTAGGCGGTGTTGGTCTCCAGTGGGTTAGTTCGAGTCGGGCGAGGCTAGGCTAGGCTATTGGGTAGAGACTTGGTTTAGGATGCTTTGGAGAAGTTTAAGGTGATTCAGGATCGACATCGTACAGCCCAGTCCAAACAGAAGAGTTATGCGGATCGGAGGTTCGCGATGCTGCATTCATGGTTGGGGAGCGGGTCATGCTCCGAATTTTGCCCATGAAGGGCGTTATGAGGTTCAGAAAGAAGGGCAAGTTGAGCTCTAGGTATATCGGGCCTTTTGAGATTCTTGAGAGGGTTGGAGAGGTGGCTTATAGACTTACACTACCACCTAGTCTCTCTGCAGTTCATCCAGTGTTCCATGTTTCCATGCTCCGGATGTATCACGGTGATCCATTTCATGTGTCGTATAACAGCTCAGTCCATTTGGACAAGGATTTATCTTATGTTGAGGAGCCGGTGGCCATTTTGGACAGGCAGGTTTGAAAGCTAAGGTCAAAGAACATTGCTTCCGTGAAGGTTCAATGGAGAGGTCACCCGGTCGAGGAGGAAACACGGGACACCGAGCATGATATGTGCAGTGGTTATCCTCATCTTTTTACCACTTTAGGTATTTTTGTACACTCGTTCGAGGACGAACAATATTTTTTAAAGGAGGAGGATGTAACGACTCGGCCGGTCATTTTGAGAGTATTAGCCTTGATCCCTATTTTCTGCTTTCCCCGTATCTTTTTATGCTTATGTGACTTGCCAGGAGGATTTGTTTTTGGTTTGGAGTGAAATGGGATAGAGTAAAATGGGATACTTAGTCCCTAAATTGGAAGTTTAAGTTCTAGGACTTTGACCGTAGTTAGAACTGTGTGAAGACGACTCGGAATGGAATTTTTGATATCGGGTCGGTTTCTAATTCAAAAGTTAGAGTAGGTCCGTAATATCAATTATGACTTGTGTGCAAAATTTGAGTTCAATCGGACGTGTTTTGATAGGTTTCGACATCAGTTGTAGAAGTTTGAAGTTCATTAAGTTTGAATTGTAGTGCGATTCATGTTTTTAGCATTGTTTGATGTGAGTCGAAGGCTCGACTAAGTTCGTATGATATTTTAGGAATTTTTGGTATGTTTGGTTGAGGTCCCGGGGGCCTCGGGGGGATTCTAGATGGTTAACGAACTAAATTTGGACTTAGTGTTACAGCTGAAGCATAGCTACTATTGGTGTCTGGTCTCCATCTATGAGTTCGTGAAGGTTCTCCCGCGTTCGCGTAGAGGAAGTTGGAGTGTTGCTGGAGTTAAGCTTTCGCGTTCGTGATGTACGTCCCACATTCGCGAAGCATTGTGATCTTAAGCTTACACGTTTGTGATTGTGTCCTCGCATTCGCGTAGATGAAAGGGGCAGATGAGTCACCAGGCAATTGGCCTATGCAAACGCGTAGAGGTGAACACGTTCATGAAGGAGCAGACAGTGGAAGCTCCGCATCCGCGAGAGGTAAATCGCGTTCACGAAGGAGATTTTGGACTGAAGAAATTTTTATGCTTCGCGAACGTGAGAGGGCTTCCACGTTCGCGAAGAAGGATTTCATTGGGCAGATATAAATATTTCAAATCGAGGGTTTTGTCGTTTTTATCAAAACTTGTGATAGAGAGCTCGGATTTGGACGAGATTTTGAGGGATTTTTAGAGGCATCGATTGGGTAATGATTCTTCAATTGTTTTTGGTTATATCCCACTAATCTATCATTAATTTCACCTTCTAATTAAGATTTGAGTTGGGAAATTTGGAAAACAATGGAAGAAGTTTCTCAACCAAACTTTTGGGTTTTGATTGAGATTTTGGTATAGGATTTGAGTAATTTTGGTACGAGTGAACTTGTGGTTGAATGGGTGTTCGTATTTTGTGATTTTTATCTGATTCCAAGACGTGGGCCTGGGTCGACTTTTGGGCGATTTTCAAAATTCTAGTTAAAGTATTGATTTCATTAATTAGATTAGTTTATTATAGTTGTATTTATAGTATGCAATTATTTTTGGCTATATTTGGGTCATTCGGAGTCGGAAAGTCGAGGAAAAGGCGTTCGTGTTGATTGATTGAGCTTGGCTCGAGGTAAGTGGCTTGACTAACCTTGTGTGGGGGAAATCCCCTAAGGATTTGGTATTGTTTTGACACTTCTATGATATGTGAATGTCGTATTACACGAGGTGACAAGTGTGTATTGTTGTAAAATCCGTTATTACATTAAGCAGTAACCTATTATGTCTTTAGTGAGTTATCCCGCATGTGTAGTTATCCTATTCAGTTGTAATATCGCATGTCTACGTGTCTTAAATGCCTATTTTCAATTTGTGCATCATGCTTAGGGTATTTCCTGATTTTCATTGACTCATATTTAGTCTTAAACTATAGGATTTCTTGTTCTTAATTGTTGTTGCTATTGATTTCGAGCTGTGTGTTTACTTTTGGGACTACGAGGCGGTACCTCGGAAGATCCCCTTGCATATTTACTTTTGGGACTACGAGACGGTACCTCGGGATATCCCTTGCACATTTACTTTTGGAACTACGAGGCAGTACATATAGATATCCTCATGTATATTTACTTTTTGGGACTACGAGACGGTATCTTGTGAGTGCCCCTGTTGTTTACCTCTATGTGTTGCGTAGTTACCTTTCTGTAAATTTTCTTGTTAAGCTCTCAGTATTTCATCATATTGTTATATCTTCTGTCTTATTATTATATCCCAGGCGGGACCCTGACCTGACCTCGTCATTACCATACCGGGGTTAGGCTTGGCATTTACTGGGTACCGTTGTAGTGTACTCATACTACTCTTCTGCACATGTTTTGTGTGCAGGCCCAGGCACCTCTTACCATCCTCGTTATTAGCTGAGCGTACTTGTTGCTGCTTCTAGAGAATTCAAGGTATATCTGCCAGCGTCCATAGACCTCGGAGTCCCCCTCTATCCCTTTATGTTGTTTCTTCTTTATTTTTCCTAGACACTGATGTATAGAAATACTTAGAACATCTTCCTTAGAGCTTGTGACTTGTGACTACCAGGTTCTAGGAACATTGTTATACTCGAGTGTTGGTTTTTCTTGTATATGTCGAGCGGCATTTTATCAGTTATATAGTTATCTGTTGAAGTTTAGTTGTTAAATTCTGCTTTTATTTTCGTTATTCTGCAAATTATTAGGCTTATCTAGTCGTAGAGACTAGGTGCCGTCACGACATCCTTATGGAGGGTGATTTGGGTCGTGACAAATATGAGCGATGAATAGACGTACATATGGATTAACAAAGAAAACAAGAAGTTGAAAAAGGCAAAAAACAGACATCATAAAGATACCAGCAAGCTAGTGATATAAAGTATTACATGGATAGGGAAAATTTGTTAGTGTTCCAAATAATTCGTCAAATATTTATTTTAAATACACATTAGAGTCACTGTACTTTTTTTCTCTTTTACATAATAGAGAAATTGTAGTGCTATTAGAAACATATTATCCTTCTTTAAACAATACTCATTATTTAACAAAAAATAATCTTTTTAGTTATTCTTCTTAACAAATAAAATGACTCACTGTGATGACCCGATAGGTCATCTTATATTTTAGAACTTAATTCAATACTTTGAAGCCTTAAATACCTCACTTAATCCTTCCTCGATTTGTGTGTGCAGTCCGAGTGTTTTTCCGGAAAGCTTTTATGTTAAAAACTGAGAAAATATGAAAATTTTACCTTAAAATATATTTGAGTCGACTTTGGTCAACGTTTTAAGAAAAAGGACCCGGATTTGTGTTTCGACAATCCCGGTGGGTCCATATCATGATTTTGGACTTGGGCGTATGCTCGGAATAGAATCCGGAAGTCCCTTGCCCGAGTTATCGCACTTTGTTGAAATTTGAAAGTTAAAGGCTTAATGACTTTGAATGTTTTACCAATGTTTGACTTTTTGGATATCGGGTCCGTATTTAGTTCCAGAATCCAATATAGGTCCAATACTATATTTATGACTTGTCTGTCAAATTTAGTGAGAAACAGAGTTGGTTTGACGTTATTCGGAGGTCCGGTTGCAAAAATAGAAGTTTCAAAATTTTCTAGAAAATTTCATTTGATTTGGTGTTCAATTCGTAGTTCTAGGTGTTATTTTGGCGATTTGATCGCGCGGGAAAGTTCGTATGATGTTTTTAGACTTGTGTACATAGTTGGTTTAGAGCCCCGAGGGCTTGGGTTGAGTTTCGGATAGGTTGCGGAATGGCTTGGACTTAGAAAAAACTCAGTTGGTGTTCCAGTTCTGGTGCAGGCCTCTGATCTTGCATTTGCAAGATCAGGCTTCGCATTTGCGACCTCTGATAGGTTCGCATTTGCGAGCAATTCATCGCATTTGTGAAGAGTAGTTGGGCCACCTTATGATCGTATTTGCGAAGTGGGTCAGGGGGGTACAGGATCGCAATTGCGATCAGGTGGTCGCATTTGCTAACTAATGAAAGCAGAGATGTGAAGGTCTTCGCATTTGTGATTGATTCTTCGCATTTGCGGGGTTTGCATTTGCGAATCCTAGGTTGCAAATGCGACATTTGCAACTGATCAAATGGGACTTAGACGGAATTTTTGCTCATTCTTCAAATTTTCAAAACAAGAAAACCCTAGAGGCGACTTTTCAAAGAATCTTTCTTCCCCAAATCATTTTTAACTAATTCTAAACTAGTTTCTTTCAATATTTCTCTATATTTCCTAAGATTTCTACCAAAAATTTTGTGTTTTCTTGGTGAAAATTGGGGGTTTTGGGTAGAATTAGGGATTTTTGCAAAATGGGGTTCAGACCTCAAATTGAGGTCGGATTCCAAAACAAATCACATAACCGGGCTCGGGGGTGAATGAGTAGTCGGATTTTGGTTCGAATTTCAGGTTTGGATCAATCGGGACCGGGAGTTGACTTTTGTTGACTTTTTCAATAATGACCTAAATTGATTCCTTTACCATCGTGGGTAGTTCCTAAGGCTTACTTTGAATCCTTTGGTTGGTAATTTGCTAGATTCTATTGGTTCAGAGGCTTGCTTGAAAGGCAAAGTTGTGGTTGAGCTTTGAGTGGGCTTTTGGAGCGAGGTAAGCGTTTTGTCTAATTTTGACTTGAGGGAGTTAGGAACCCTCGGACTATGTGCTATGTGAATTTCATGTGAGCGACGTATATGCAAGGTGATGAGTGCTTATGTGCCGCCAAATTATATTTTTCCCCGCTTTTTCTTAATTATCTCTTTCCTTGTCTTAATTGTTATATGCTCTAAATGTGTTCCCATGCTTAGTTGCTACCTGTTAATCAATGTCTTCTCCTGTTAATGATGTTAGACGTTTTCATAGTTTCATGATCTCATGCTATTTTCTTAAGTTGATTTATTTACACCTTCTAGTTGTAAAAATTCCTGGACTGGTCTTGATGTGTAGTATTACCTATGTAGATTCTCATGTTGTACAAGATTTCCTATTTGATTCAGTTGGTATTTATTGATCGTAAAGGCTTCCCGTGATTTGAATTGTAAATTGTGTTGTGCAAATTGAGTACTTGGTTTTGGTATGGTGGGATCGGGTTGCCTGTTGCAACAGGTGAAATAAGGGTGGATTGATATAGTGGAATAAGGGTGAATATAAACTGTACGGAAGGATCTTGTTGCGCGTCGCAACAAGTGGAATAAGGGTGGATTGTTTTGGTGGATTAAGGATGAATTATGATACCTATATTGTGACATGATGGGATCGTGTTGCACGCCGCAACACACACCCACACACACATACACATATATGTTGTTGTTAATGTTGTTACGAGGAAATAAGGGAGGATTATGTGATGTACGGTGAGATCGGGTTTTGCGCCGCAACAACCTATGTGTTTCCATTTCCGTACGCTGTGTTAGTTTTACTGTATTTTCTCTTGAACCTTAAGGATTGGTAATTCTGAATGTCACTGACTTATTTCCTGAAGTGGTAGCTATTATTTTTAATTGATTGCCTTATTTCGTTTTGTATTTCCTTTTCTGTCTTTATTATATACTGCGTAAGATTGTAGTGTGGGTGACCCGCCTTAGCCTCGTCACTACTTCGTCGAGGTTAGCCTCGTCACTACTTCGTCGGTTGTACTCATACTACACTCTGCACTTCTTGTGCAGATTTTGACATTGGTCTCAGCTGATTGAGAGGCATAGCAGCTCGGACTTGTTCAGTGGAGACTCAAGGTAGTTCTGTTGGTGTCCGCAGACCTTGAAGTCCCCTGCTATTTCCCCTTATTTTTAATGTTTCATTTCGTTCAAAACAGTTGTATTTCTTTCAGACTCTATTGGTAGAAAATCGTAGAAGCTCGTGAATTGTGACTCCAGATCCGGATTGTAGTAAAAATTATGAGAATTTATAGTATTTCGCACTCCGTTTTATTTCATTTTGACTTAATTGACTTTATTTACTGAATTGAATAAAAATTGGCTTAACAATTCTCTAACGTTGGCTTGCCTAGCAAGTGAAATGTTAGGTGCCATCACCGTTCCGAATGTGAATATTCCGGGTCGTTACACTCACTTTTTGGTACAAAATTTACGGTGTATTTCCTAATATGCTTATCATATTAGCATTTTACCATAAAACAAATACATGTAATATATACCTGAGGAATGTGTAACATACAAGTAATGATAAAATTAGAGCCCCGCGCTGATAATATGTTATAAAATAAAAGCAATATAGTAAAAACTATGTAATTAAAATTAATAATAGAAGAAAATAATAATATTAGAAAGGAACATTTCTTTCTTCATTTTAAAGTGTATTCTTTAGGTTCATGAAATGAATCTGTTTATAGATACTATTGCATTGTTATATAACTTCCTAAATGTAGTTATAAGTCTCACAATCAACACAAATCTAAATATGGCAAGATTCTCAAATCTCGAGTTGGATATCCACCTTGTGTGCAAGTGGATTTATAACAACCATATCCTTATGATCAAATTTTTCGGACTAAATTTTCAAACTGAATTATGACGCGTCCGTACATCAGTAGTTTGCTACTTTATAAATGCAATATATAAAAGGAAAATTTAACGCAATATATACTTTGACTACAAATTTACCGCCAAAAGGAAAAAGAAAAGAAAAGCAATTAGTGGTCGTTTAGTAGTTGATTAGGAGAAAAGTTATCTATGTATTGGACAATATAACTTATTCAATGTTTGGTAGCCATTAGTTATTTTGTACAAAATTTAGCATAACTAATACCATGTTTGATTTTCATTTTACAATTCTACATAAATAATACATATATAAGTTAAGTGTCAATCTGTGTATTATTTTATGCGAGATAGAAGATGGAATAACTAATACATATAATATAATACATGTATAAAATATTGAAATGACAAATTTACCCCTATCATTTTACACATAAAGGCTTCCTTTTATATATAGATTGATTTGTATCAAACCCTTTAAAGAACAAGCCTAGAGACACGGGTGCCTCCCTTCTAGGCTCTTCCTCTTTTCAGTCTATTAGAGACAAAATCAGTAAATAAGTATTTTACTTTAAAATTTGTATAATGGATATCAATTTCTTATACAACATACCAAATATTTAAAAAATAATAATTCTTGCATAGCTAATTTATGTATAACTAATACTTGCATAACTAATTCTTTTTGACAACCAAACGACCCCTTATAATATAGAAGGGTAAAGTGTTCAGTACTAGAAAATCCACCATGTTTGGAAATTTTCTAGAAGTGAAAGACTTCTATATTGTAATCGTCAAACATTTTTCTCAATTTCCACGGGTTTGGTTGTGTTTCTGATCTTGGCTCGATTGGCCGCAGGGTAAGCATCTGATGCCTACAGCAATGGACTATTTGATTTGAGGTATCTTAACATTACTGACTTCATCTGATGATGAACTACAAATTTTTTATATTACTTCTATTGTGGAAACCTTCACTATAGTAAATGGCTGGCAATTGCTTAATTAGCCTACACATTGAATTGATTTCCTTACAATTTGTGTTAACTATTTTCGAATTTTTGAGTTATAATTTGCTTCTAGTTAGTTCATTTACTACTTAATTTTCCATGTTTATCTCTTTTAATTCTATATAACCTAGCTCTTCGATTTGTTAAATGGTCGCTTGATTATCATTCACATCTCTAATGGTTCTGTATTTAATATGACAATTGGTAAAGACGAAATGGGAAGGAATCTACCCATAGTTGACTTGCTGCTTATAATTGATGCAACTAAAATATATGTGGAATAGCAAAATTCTGAGCAAGAGGAAATCAAAGTGAAGTAAGAAACAACAAAAGGTTGTGCGAATACATTTGATTTGTATCTCAACTTATCTTATTCTTTTTCCGCTTGCAGTTCAAGTTCATAGCAGTTTAACTCTTTTGTCACAACTTCTGGAAAGACGGAGAGTCATGTTTTTCGACAAAGATTTGACTAAACTGAGACATGACTTTTTTGAATTTCGACCCTCTAACATCGACGATGTTTCAAGGGATCGATTGGAGTTCTTTCTATGGGAGTTAAATTTCCTGGAGAGCTTTCTTAGTCTGCAGAGCTTCACCTTCGTAGGTGAATGCGGCATGCTAGATATCGCGCAGAAAATGAAAGAAATTTGGAAGAAGTCCATAACAGTACAGCAGGCTACTCTCCAAATTATCTTTTCTGGTTCTGACAGGGAGTGGTCCGCTGATCCAAATTTTGATCCCTTTGCCTATGACGTGCTAACGGAAATTTGGAAGACTAAGCTCGAATTTAGATCAAAATACTCCTTTCCCGAGATATCATCAATAGCACTTCCAGCCAACAAGGATGATATGCCTCCCCGTAAAATTTTAATGGAATTTATCGATGCTGTTATAGAGAATCTCAATGTTTTAGTGCAGATTGATGATCCTCGTTCGATACTTTATGTTCCGGAACCAAAGGAACAAATAAAAGAGGTTTTGAAGGAGTTGAATTTGCTGAGGTTTTTCGTCTGCTTTGTTTCAAACAAATGCACAGAGCCAGCTCAAAGCCAACACACGTTCTTCACTCACGTCTTAACTATGTCCAGCCACGCAGCAATGGTCGCATGGTTGTATTTGCCAATCCATGGCAAGGAAAATCAAGACGTGGCTCCAAGTGCAATGAATGATTTGTTTTCTGATATCCTGCAAATGAAGATTAGCCCTATTCACCCAGGCATTCGCAAAATTTGTACAGATGTCCTGTGCGCTTTGAAGTCGATTATACAACCAGGATGGCATCCCAAGATTCTAAATAAGCATGTAACTGACAGTGGATTTCTGGAGGCACACAATTTGATGAAGCTACCCTCTGTTAGTAATCCTAGTGGGCCAGTTACTTCAAATGATCAAATGGCGATCCTTCAGGATATGCTCAGCCTTATGAGAGCCAATCTCATCCATCTGTCAATAGTAGGTCGTGAGTTTCATTTTCAAGATATGGACACTGTTATTGTTGATGCCGGACTTCTAATTTACTCAATATATGACAGCGAGGGGGAGAAAGAAGGCATGACGATGGAGGCTGTGAACCAAGCACTTGCTCTTGATCTTCCGGGAAACATTCAGCCTGTCAAAGCGATGATATACCTCATCATTCGAAAGGCGTTTCAATCTAACTTGCCGAGGATTCATGGACTAGGCTATGTTGATTTTTTTTTAAACAACTTGAAGGAGTTCCAGAGCCGCCATTCAGATTCCCTTGCTTTTGTCATGAACCAACTTCAAATAATTCAGAAGGAACTTGAGAGTTTGCAACCTTTTCTAAAGACTGTATCACAAGGCCAACACAATAAGCTCAAGATATCTCAAGATTGTGCTACACAGTTGATTAGCAAAGCGTATGAGGTGGAATATGTGGTTGATGCTTGTCTAAGCAAAGAAGTTCCTCACTGGTGTCTTGAGCGTTGGCTCCTTGATATCATAGAGGAGATTACTTGTATCAAAGCAGAGGTAGAAGAGATTCAAGAAAAGAAAATGTCTAGTTCAGTACTAGATGATACCAATACTGCCACTGATCATAAGTCATCAAAATTGGTTAAGACTCCAATGGTGAATCAACCAATTGTTGGTTTTGAGGACATGAGGAACGAATTGAGAGACAAACTAACAAAAGGATGCCGAGAACTAGATGTTATCTCTATTATCGGTATGCCTGGCCTAGGTAAGACAACTTTGGCCCAAAACCTCTATTCTGATGGTTCAGTTGTTGAACACTTTGATGTTCTTGCACAATGTTGTGTGTCTCGAGTGTATAAACGTATCGATTTGCTTTTGGCCATTCTGAACGATGTCACTGGTGAGATCCCTAGCGTCTCTACTGAAGCTGATGTAGCAGAAAAGCTTCAGAAATTTTTGAAGGCAAAAAGATATCTTATCCTTGTTGATGATGTGTGGGAAGCTAGTGCGTGGGATGATTTAATGCCTTGCTTCTATGATGCCAAAAATGGAAGCAGAGTCCTTCTAACAACGCGGCATCTTGCAGTTGCCAATTATGCTACATCTGTTAGTAAACCCATTCATCTTCGTATATTGAGCAAAGATGAAAGCTGGGAGTTACTAAAATCTAAAGTAATTGGTGAAGAATGGTGCTCCCTTCCCCTTGAAAAAGTTGGGCGACTAGTAGCAACAAAGTGTGGAGGGCTGCCTCTTTCAATTGTTTTGGTGGCTGGTATTCTGGCAAGGATGGAGAAGAAAGAAGAGAGTTGGAAACAAGTGGCTACGACTTTAAGTTCCCACATTCACGACGATTCAAAGGCCATTGTGGAACAAAGTTATCAGGATTTACCATGTCATATTAAGCCTTGCTTCCTTTATTTTGGAGCATTTTTAGAGGATAGAGTGATTAATGTTACCAAGTTAACAAGATTATGGACCTCAGAAGGATTTCTAAAAAGTTGTGAAAGCAAGAGGTTGGAGGATATAGCCGAAGGTTACTTATAGAATCTTATAGGAAGAAATCTGGTTATGGATGCTAAGAGGAGTTCAGATGGTAAGGTTAAAGCATGTCGCATTCATGATGTATTGCTCGAGTTTTGCAAGGAAAAAGCAGCGGAGGAGAATCTTCTGCTATGGATAATACGGTAATATATATACCAATTACGATACTATATTTGTTTAATAAATCAAAATTTCAAGTTATATGTGAAAATTATTTGTACATGATTTTACTAATTTATATAGTCACAAGGATCAAGTATATTAGTTATATTTGAAAATCAATGTTATGATAATGCTAATATGCACAGGGATCACAATGCCAATCCTTCTTCCTGCATTTACTCTCATAAGCAGCATGCGCAACGTCGATTGGCCTTTTGTGAAGTGGATAATCTTGAAGAATGGAGCTCTTCTTGCACACATGTTGGCTCAATACTTTTCAGGAGTAATACAGATTTCTTTGCCCGAATTTCCGTGCCTAAACCCGCTTTCGCTATTTCACGCATCTTACAGAATTTCAAGTTTCTAAAAGTGTTGGATTTGGAGCAGAACGTTGTTATTGATTCTTTTCCAACTGAGCTAGTTTACTTGAGATATATTTATGCAGAAACTAAGCAGAAGTCAATCCCATCGTCCATATCAAATCTTTGGAATCTTGAGACTTTGATATTAAAATCTTGGGGACAAATGTTGTTACCGGTTACTCTTAGGAAAATGAGTAAATTGAGACATCTGCATATTAGTCACTTCTTCACTATAGATAATGCAGAGAAGTTATTTGAGGACTCCTCAAAATTTGATGATTTGGACACTCTTTCTCAGCCATATTTTTCTTGTGTCGAGGATGTTGAATTGATGTTGAGAAAAGCACCTAACATTCGGGAAATGGAATGCAAATTCAAGGGTGTTTGCAGCTTTCCGTTCCCTGTACTGGATTTTTCAACACAGCTTGAGACGCTACACGTTATTGGTGAAGTCGTTGAGCTCCAGCATCGGTATCCTGCATGCATCTCCGCGTCAAATCTCAAAATATTGAAACTGTCCGTCTTTAGACTGGGCCATGAGCATTTATCAAACATTGCTCAACTTCAGAACCTTCAGGTGCTAGAACTACTAGCCATTGAATTTGACGATGAAGAATGGGAAGTTAGCGAAGACGAGTTCCCTGAACTTAAAGTCTTGAAATTAATGTTTTGTTGCAGTCTTGAAGAATGGACTATCTCCGATGATGCATTTCCTAAACTTGAACGCTTGTTTTTGCGTGGACTAGAAAATCTGAAGGAGATCCCTTCTTGTTTCGAAGACATCTCTTCTTTAAAGTCCATTGAGGTAAAGGAGTGCAACAAATATGTTGTAAAGTCAGCAAGGGATATCCGAGAAAAAATAGTTGAAGAATATCAAATTGCTGATTTCAAGCTCTTTATCAAGTAATCAGAATTCAGGTAACTGAGATAGTACGACTACATGCAGTCTCATTTCCCTTACAATAAAAACTTGATTTTACTAACTATTCCTTTGATTTAACACCTTGTTTAATGCTTTATTATTTATTTTGAAGTATGTTAATTTGATAAAGATAAAAGTTCTTGAGATAGAAATACTATTAATTACTGTACTTATTGAGTTATTAACACTTTCTTTTTACCAGAGTACGAGGAATCTGTAGCCAGAGCAATTGGAAGATCACTGTGTAATTTTTCTCAAGTTTTTCTCTTTAATAAATTCTGTAAATTGTCTGTCAGTTGTTGCATTCATTGTAAGCTACATTTCAAACTTTTACAACGAAACAAATTATTCATTCAATCCTAAATGTTTGGTGTAAGTGATTAGATTTTGGCTCCTGAGGTGAATGGTTTCACCCTTTTCTGTTTTCTTATGAGTTATGCTACCCTTGTGCTTCTGTGGGTGATGGATAATTTGAATTAGCAGTCTACAACAGCTTTTTAAAGAATTCTTCCTAAGCCTGGGATTCCATACCAAATACTCCATCCGTTTATTTTTATTTGTCCATTATGCTAAAAATATATACACGTTTACAGCTTTACTTATCAAATTTAGCAAATCAAGAGAAAATTATGTCCTTTTTCTTGTTTTATCCTTATCATTAGTTACTCATTTCACAAATTATTTCTCAAGACTTCTCAAAATACTATCATTATCATGTGTACTATAGTAAAATGTGCATTTTATCTATTACTTTTTAAAGGGCGTGTAAAGTCCATTTTGGACAAGTAAAAATGAACAGAAGGAGTATAAAGCATGCCTATTCGCCCATGATATTACAATGTAGACTTTGTTAATTCACAAAATTGGTATCAAAATTCACCCCGGAAGAGAGACTTTCTCCAACTCCTAAAAATGATCTAACGAGTGCCTGAGATGATTGTTTATGTCATAGGTTGTTGTTCTTATCTTTACTTAAATCTATATGATATATTAACATTAAACAAATCCATTAAAAATAAAAGTATTTATGAAGAATAAAGGAGAAAAGATTGGTAATGATTAAGTATATATAAATTCTTAAGAAAACAAAAATATCAAAAAAAATTATCTGACATAAGAAATACTAAATAACGTCATGATTTTATAGTTCTCTCGCAAGTTCAGTTTAGGGGTAAATTTGTTTGATGAATAGTAAAAAATGCTTCATGATTAAATATATAAAATTAAATTCTTAAAGAAAGAAAGCTAAAAAAATATATGTGAAATGGAAAAAAGAAGAATTCATCAACACTCTTAATATCTCCTGCGAGTAATTTATGATTAATTTCACATATGATTATTGAACTTTTCCAATTGTAATATAACATTAAAGTTACAAAATTAATTTTGTCACATTAAGATAATATAATTACATGTGAACTGATCGAGAAAAAATGACGGGTAGGTCATGTTTCGACTCCGTGGACACGTCACTCACTATATCATCGCTTTGCCACATATTTGTATGGGGTAAAATTGGTTGATAACATATGGCCGAACGGTAAAATGACACGTCGAACCAAAGATAGTCAAAAGACGAGTCGGGAAACAATTAATACCGGATGCAACGCGTGTGACCGGTACCGGATGGATTCT
>ML372692.1:0-15271 GCA_005239525.1 Nicotiana knightiana | reverse complement strand
TCAAGTATATACATACTAAATAGGCACAGCTAATTGATGGCCATTCAATTAACTACAATAAGACCGTAGTTGAACAAACAGAGAATAATCAATCAAAATATATTAATATCAAAAAAAAATCATCGGGTTCTACCAAATCCCTAGATTAAAAACTTAGCTACTCATGTTTAAACGAAACAAAACTAAAAACAATTGCATAATTGAAATATAAAGTAAGAAATACTAGATTGTAGAAATCGATGTTCTTGCACTTCAATGGAATTTTCTTCTTGCCTACTTTGATCCACGAAATTCCTCCCTTTAATTGTGTTTTAGGAGTCTATTTATAGGCTTAGGGCGAACCCTAACCGTGTAGGAGACTTCTATTTCAACCGGGAAACATTTAACTCGTCAAACTCGGACTTGGGCGAAACTAGAGACCCCGGGCGTTTGGGCTCTAACGCCCCCCTAACACCAGGGGGGCCCAGGATTTATGGGGCAAACTCCCCCCTAACGCCAGGGGGTGCCATGCTTCAGGGGCCAAACACCCGGCTATCGCCCGGGCGTCTCCTTTTGCGTATTTTCGACGTATTTGCATTCTTTTAGCCCCGTTTCCATCTCCAATTCACCTACACATAAAATAAACTCCATTAAGCACATAACAAGTGTAATTTTATCATTAATGCGCATAAAATGTAAGGTATATCACATGTTAAACTATGCAATTTAGTCTCGCATCAACGATCACCTTCGACCCGATCAGGTAAGACCTGAACTTGTCAAAGGCAAACACTACAACCAACATATCTTTTTTTGTTACCGTGTAATTCAGCTGAGCTCCACTCAACGTCCTACTTGCGTAGTAAATTGGGTGCATTACCTTATCTCTGTGCTGACCCAACACGGCTCCCACATCATAGTCACTAGCATCACACATGAGTTCGAACGGTTGCTCGGGGGAAACTATAATCGGTGTTGTGACTAACCTCTTCTTTAGCTCCTCAAACGCCACCCTGCAATCATCAGAAAACACAAATGGGTTATATTTTTCTAGCAACTTACAGAGAGGGTTGGCAATTTTGGAGAAATCCTTGATGAATCGCCGGTAGAATCCGGCGTGTCCCAGGAAGCTACGAATAGCTTTGACTGACGTGGGCGGTGGGAGTTTTTCAATCACGTCTACCTTGGCTCTGTACACCTGAATACCTTTACTCCAAACCAAGTATCCCAAGACGATTCCTTCTTGTACCATGAAATGGAACTTCTCCAATTCAGCACTAGGTTCGTCTCGATGCACCTCTTCAGTACACGGTTTAAATTTGCTAGGCATTCATCAAACGAATTTCCCACCACTGAGAAATCGTCCATGAAGACCTCCATAATATCTTCCACCATGTCTGTGAAAATGGCCATCATGCACCATTGGAATGTTGCAGGTGCATTGCAGAGGCTAAATGGCATCCTCCTGAAAGCAAACACCCCATAAGGGCATGTGAAGGAGGTCTTTTCCCTATCCTCTGGGGCAATAGAAATCTGGTTGTACCTCGAATACCTGTTAAGGAAGCAAAAATGACGCCTCCCTGCTAGCTGGTCGAGCATCTGACCAATGAAGGGAAGTGGGAAGTGGTCTTTGTGAGTGGCAAGGTTCAACTTTCTATAGTCCATGCATATTCTCTAACCCGTGACGGTTCTAGTGGATATAAGCTCGTTTTTATCATTCTTTACCACTGTCATACCACCCTTCTTTGGTACACACTGTACTGGGCTAACCCAACTGCTGTCAGAGAAGGGAAAATGATTCCCGCATCTAACCACTTTATAATTTCCTTCTTCACCACTTCCTTCATATTTGGGTTCAAGCGCCTTTTGGTGTTCCTTAGAAGGTCTGTGTCCCTCTTCCAGGAGAATCTAATGCATGCAATAGGCTGGGCTGATCCCTTTGATATCTGCCATGGTCCAACCAATGGCAGTCTTGTATTCTGAAAGTACCTGTAACAACTGTTGTTCCTGCACATCTAACAAACCAGATGAGATAATAATAGGTAATGTAGAGTTAGGTCCAAGAAACGCCATACCTGAGATGAGCGGGTAAATGCTTCAGCTCTAACATGGGTGGTTCTTCAACTGAGGGCTTGGCTGGCGGACTCTCTCTCTTTTCCAAGTGTAATGGTTCAATTTCGAGAGACCTCGACCATGCCCCTTTTCCTTCCAATGCTAATACGCATTCTGCTAGTTCCTCACCGTTCACATCATCTAAGTTCATCAAACATGCAGTCAAAGGGTCCCCAACAGTCAAGGACGCATCATCTTCTTCCAGTATCACGTCCACGACATCAATAAGAGAGCAGTTGGTGAACTCACTTGGTCGCCTCATATACTTATGCACGTTGAACGTGATTTCTTCATCATTGAGCCTCATCTTAATCTCACCAGTCTCACAATCGATGAGGGCTCTGCCTGTGGCCAAGAATGGCCTTCCCAAGATTATGGGAATTTCCTCATTTACCCGACAGTCTAGGATCACAAAGTCTACAGGGAACACAAATTTCCCTACTTGCACTAACACATCGTCCAAAATACCCGACGGTCTCTTCACCGTCCTATCAGCAAGTTGCAACAACATGGAGGTAGGCCTGGCTCTATCAATCCCCAGTCTTTTATATATAGCCAGCGACATCAGATTAATGCTGGCCCCCAAGTCACATAGAGCTTTGGCGAAAGCAAAGTTGCCAATGGTACAAGGAATTGTAAAACTCCCTGGGTTAGACAACTTTTCAGCAATAGGACGCGTCACCACCACACTACAAGTCTGGGTAAGGGTGACAGTAGCCAGATCTTGGAAGTCAAATTTTCTGGACATCAAGTCCTTCATCCTTTTAGCATAGCCAGGCATTTCCTTCAGCGCATAAATCAATGGGATATTTACTTGTATTTGATTTAACATTTCCAAGAACTTCTTATACTGCTCATCCTTCTAGTATTTCACCAGCCTTCGAGGGAATGGAGCTGGCGGTCTCTTCTTTCATGTTATCTGTTCTTTTTCCTTTTCAACCACCACCTCTACTGCTGGCTCTATGATTTCCTCTAATTCTTTCTCCGCTTCACTTTGCTTACTGGATTCTCCTTCAGCTGGCTGCACTGTGACCTTGGTCAAATGAGTCGAGTCATCATTTCAATAGGCACTTGCACTAGTGTATCTGTCTGTCTGCTTTCATGCACCATCTCTTGTTCCAGGTCTAGGTCTCTGCCATTGCGGAGGCTCACCGCTATTAGCTGCTTTGGGACCTGGTCCCTTGGATTCACCTGAATATTATCAGGTAAAGTTCCATGAGGATGATTGTTCACTGTATTTGAAATCTGCCCTAGCTGTACCTCGATATTTTTAATGGCTGAGTCATGGGCATCTCCTCTTTCACTGATCTTGGCAGTTGACCCAATAACCTGTTGCATCATAGCTTCTAACCTGGAGAACCCATCTTCTTGTCTCCCCCATGTTGTTGCTGAGGGGGATTATAAGCTTGTTGCTGAACCTGGTTGTTGTATCCCTGAGATCGTTGGTAAGGTGCCATGTTACCCTGAGGTCTCATGGCACCCATGTTCCCGTTGTTGTGCTGCAGATGAGGTGGTCAATAAGGTTGAACCTGCTGACCCCAGTTCTGACCTCCCTGTCTCTGACCTCCATAATTTGACACATAGTTCATGTCTTCAGGGTAGGGAGCTTGATTGAAGTCTGCATTCCAGTGATTACCCATAGGTTGACTTACATAAGATGTGCACAATCCCCCATTGGTAGTATCTACAATGTGAACCTGCTGCTTCATGCCTGATTCCTCCACCTTCTTGTAAGAATACTCATCTGAGTCATCAGTGTAGTCATGTTCTCAGCCAAAGTATTAGATGGGTCTAATGGCACGAGTGAACAATTGGGGTGATAGGTGCACCCTTGGTGGTCCATCCTGAATTTTGTGCCATTGTGTCAAGTAAGCTTTGGCACTCTCTCCACGTTTTGCTGAGGTAAGCTCCACCCGTTGAGGCATCAACGTTGGCTTTCACACTATCTGCTAAACCCATGTTGAATCTCTGCCCCAACATTTGCTCAGGAATACCATGGTGTGGACAAATAACCAACATCCCTTTAAATCTCTCCCATGTCTCTTACAGTGTTCCATGGGCTTTTGTCTAAAACTTATTATCTCGTCTATTTGTTGTGCTGTCTTGTTGGGCGGATGAAATTTTCCCAGAAATTGCTTGACCAATTCCTCCTATGTAGTAATAGAATTGATGGGGAGGTAATCTAGCCAAGTCTGAGCAACACCTGTTATCGAGAACGGAAACAATAACAGTCTTAGAGCATCCGGAGTAACATTTGGTTGTCTCTGGGTTTTGAATATGGACAGGAAGTTCTTCAAATGTTGCTGAGGGTCCTCGGCATATGACCCCGAAAATATTCCCTTATTCTGCAACAAATGCAACATATTATTCGTGATATGAAAAGATTTCGCTTCAATATGAGGGACCACAATCGCGGTAGCCAAGTTGTCAGCTGTAAGCTGCGCCAAGTCGTATAATGGCGCCTCAGGTGCAATGGGCGCCTGAGGCGCAACATTTCTTGCTGCAGGGTTGATCAACCCATCACCCTCAACCTCATCAATAATGTTAGCTCTGTTGTTCAGTTCTGCCATATTCGGTTCAATTGGTTCAATGTTTGTCTGTTGTCTGTTTCTCCGATTGGCTCTGTTCAATGCCCTGAAAACCTTTTCGGGGTCTGGTAAAGCTTCAAAAACATTACCAGTTCTCGAAGAGTTCCTAGTCATGCACCTGTACCACCGGTTCAACAAACGTTAGAATTTCAATAAATGAGTGAAATCAAAGAAACTTGACTTAAATTGAGAATTTTTGAATTTTTCTTCACTATCTCGATAATACCGTCAAGTCTCCGATAACGGCGCCAAAATTTGATCACGCTCAACTGTGTCTAATAAAAGACTAAGCGGGCATTGCAAATATAATTCGGTGTATTAAGCCCAGAGTCGATCCCACAGGGAATTAACGTATCAAGAAAGCCGTTAAAATACTAAACTCCCACTTAATCAACTTCCTCAAACTTTATGAATAATAATCGATGTTGTAATTACCACTAAGATCAATGAAATTGCTAAACTAAGATTAATTAACAGCAGTTGTAAACAATTGAAATAAAGGTCTAAGGCAATGCTTTTCCCCATTGGTACTTTCCCTAGTTGTATGTTCCTATAGCTTTGACTTGGTTGTCTCTATCAACCATGAACTCTCAAGCTATCGTAAATCTCTCTCGAGCATTTATGATAATTTACTAGTCGCACTCTCTCAAGCTACGCTAGCTATATTTACGTTACACCTCACTTTAGATTACACTCGAGGTATATTATCTCTAACCCAACCTCTAAACCCTCGGTTACTCTCGTCTATATGCACTCTCTCTCAAGAAGATACATAATAAATAGGAACCGCTAGTTGAGGGCCCTTCAACTAACTACAATCAAAACGTAGTTGAACAAATAGAGATAAATAACCAACTCAAAACTATATTAACATGCCAATGAGTTCATCCCCAACAGGTTTTACCATAACCTTAGATTAAAGTATTTAGCTACACATAATAGCAATGAAAACTACAAAGGAATCCATAGTCAATGGCAAAATAACAAAAGAAGAAAATAAGGATTGATGCCCCAATTGCCTCCTTGCCTCTTGGCTTTGCTTTTTTTTTGGTGTTCTAAACTCTAAAACCTTATTCAAACCTTCTCTTGGGTGAAGTGGACCTTATATAGTTGATGTAGAATGGCATGGGACTTCCAAATTTACCCCTGAAATAATGCCTCACACGGGCGTGCTAAGGCCGCGCTATGCCCGCGCTAGTGGGGTTTCTGTCTGCCTCTGGATCGCTGGACTAGCACGGGCGCGCTAATGCCGCGCTAGTGCCCGCAAAGGGTTCTTCACTGCCTCATGAGAGCTGAACTAGAGCGGGCGCGCTAATGCTCGCGCTAGTAGGGTTTTCCACTGTCTCCGCATCCATCCCTGAGTCTTCAGTCTTCAATTCATCCAAAAGGTACCCCATGGTCTATTCTACTTCAGTTCTTGCCCGGATCATCGTCATAAGATTTCCTTACGGTATTGCACTCCCGTGAAACACACAAGTCACCATTAGAGCACATTTTATCCTTATTTCACATACTTAAGACAGTAAAGCATCATTAAGTTAGAGTATAACATAAGCCAAACCATACACTTTTAGCCTATTATCAAACTTCCAAATCCAAATCCGAACATATGCTTAAGTCCAAAATCACCATACGAAGTTATTTACATCATCAAAATTCCATTCCGGAGTCGTTTGCTCAAAAGTCAAACTCTGGTCAACTCTTTTCATTTAAGCTTAAAAAATAAGAATTGGTCTTCAAATTTAGTTCTGAATCTTCCGAAAATCAAACTTGATCACACACGCAAGTCATAATACGTACTACGAAGTTTCTTGGGACCTTAAGTAGCTTAATGGAGCGTTAATTCTTAAACCGACAAGTCGGGTCGTTACAGAGGTAGCTCGGCTCGGCTCAGCTCGTTTAGTTCGATTAATCGTGTAACTTTTTACAAAGAACATTCCATCATTAGGCTCAATTACTAACTAGTAAATCAGAAATCAACAAATATTAATTCAATAGTTAATTTAAAACTTGAAATCATTTTTTTCTTAATCAATCCATTTTCTATATCTTTAACCATATTCAATCTCAGTTTAAAACTAGATTACCATATTGTTGACTCATTCTCTAAAAGCATTTTTGGTCCTATTTTAAATGATGATCATATAGAAAATTCAAATTTAATTATCCTTTTAAGTCATAATTTTAATATAGTATATCAATAAACGGAAAGCACTATAGGCATTGCCTAATTTCCAGACACAAACAAAAAGAGCCGGTTCGAGTTCGATCAAATTTTAGTAAAGCTTGGTTAAGTTCACAGTAGAAAGAAACCATTTTTGAAGATGCTCTGTTGTTACACACGGCTAAATACTCATGCTTTAAGATGCTCAAATTGTCTGTTTTAAGGTCAATCCCTGTATTAACCATTTCTTCAGCATATACTTAGGAGTGTACTTCAGCATACTACTATTACAGTATTACAATAACGCGACAAGAAGCAAAATTTTAAAATTAAGAGATATTAAGTAAGAGTCACAAATTCCTAATCAAGTGGCTTAATCAATCTACCAATAAAGTTCCACAATACAGTAAAAACATGAAAAGACAGAAGCTTGTAAGAATAAGGAATTGTAAAAAAAGACAAAAACATATAAGAAACTGTCTGCAGCTTCATTGATCCAATCAGTGTCCTATATTCCATTTCATTTTCTCCAATTTTCACCTCCAAAACTCCCCAAAAAGTTGTTCTATTCTGTTTGTGCTACAGATATTACAATTACATACTTCATACAGTACATTTATTCCTATAAAAATATTGCAATGATGATATATATATATATATATATAACAAATGGCTTAATAGCCTCATGTGTCTCTGAGGTATATCTATTTGAAATTTAACATGTGAAATAACTGTAATCTAACTCATAAATAAAGGAATTAAAACTACTCAACCTCTGAATATCTGAAACTAATATTTCTATCTTTCAAAGACTTAAGGAACTACTCTGAAACACCAAACTCATTAATATTATTTTCCTAGTGACAATCACTATTATGACATTGTATCAAATGCCAAATAGGCTTATTAAGGTAATGTAGTATAAACAAACCAAATCATAAGTAATATAATGTAAACGAGTGAATCAGATAAGTATCCTATCTGCTATGGTTATTTCAGAACATACCTTTAAACAAAATAAATAAAATAAGCACTACTTAATTATGCAATAGTGTTATCTTTTGGTAAAGCACCATATAAAATAAGTTATCTATTCAGACATTAAGCATCTGCTGCTAAGTTAGTAGCAACATTTGCCTCATCAATTAGATGATATGTAGCCAGTTGTATATACTCATCTCCGTGGCTGAAAAACTGTTCAAGTTCTTGCTCTTGATAATGCTTATTCTCATATACTTCATCTTCTACTACTACTTCTCCCATTTCATACAAATCTTTCTGCTTTAGATGCACAACAACACTCCACCCTTTATTGACCACATCATCAACATAATTGATAGTTTCTAGGACTCCACAAACTATAAAGAGACCTGGTCCTTTACCAGTTCCCTCAGAGTTATTGATAGAGACAGTAAGTAAATGAGGCACAATATTTTTACGTGGAAAAATCCCAACTCAGGGGGACAAAAACCACGACCTACACTGGTAGGATTTCAACTTCACTAACTTGTAATCTCAACTATTATAAGCCACTTTGTAATGACTCTCTTACAAGGACTTTAAACCACTAACTTGTAATACACTTATTACAAGCCACTTTGTTACTCACTAGTGATAAAGACTTTAACTTATGACTACACTAGTCACAACACAAACACTGATGGTTTATGGTTTTAGGATTCCTAATACAAGGCTTCTAAGAAAGCAAGATAGGATACAATAGAAAGCAAAACACAAGATTACAACTCAACTAATGGACGCCTAACAACATGTAGTGAAACTGGTCCGTCTTAGTGAAGTTATCTTCTTGTTCTTGACACACTTGAGTCTTCAATGCAAGAGCAACAATTCAGTGCTTGAGAGAATGTTTAGTAAATGCTCAAGTGAATGCCTTGTTTGTCTTCAAACAAGATATTATATCCCTAGGACATCCCAAGAAGGATGCCCATGCTTAGTTGGTACAATCTTCAACCAATGGGAAGTGACTGTTGTACTGTTACTGCACTGTAGCGTATATAGTCGCAGACAATCACTTTTCTGTCACAGCTTTCCAACTGTAAAGTTGACTTGTACTTCCGTTAGTGAGACTGTTAATGGATTAGGTCCTAATCTGTTTCCTGTGAGTTCAGATGCACACTGCCCAGATTTCTTAGGTTCATGCTGACTGATTATGCTTGTTACACATCAGGTCCTTTCTCTGGTTCTTTACATAAAAGTTTGTTAGATCATCAAAACAGAATACTAACCCATCAATTTACCCCTTTTTGATGATGGAAAACTTTTATAATTGATGAACAGTTATATAGTGTTATATAATCTAACTTAACCAGATACAAGACCAAGACCCCATATTGTTCCCCCTGTATGTGTGCTTCCCCCTTAAACCCTTCTTAGTTATCAATGAGATCTTACCCCTTTTGGCATCATAAAAAGACAGAACCAGAAAGAAAGCATAAAGAAGTCTAACAAAGCTAACTCATTCCCCATGTATGCACACACATGATAGAAAACAGAAGGAAAAGGCTAGCAGGCAATAGCAGAACATTAAGAAGCTGATTCATTCATACCAAAATAGTTGTTAAATACAGAGAAGTCTTTGCTTGGGATAGCAAAGACTTAGTTTGGACTTTTGAAAACGGGAGCATCTAGGTGGGATCCAATTACCAAACACAAAATAGCAAAAGAAGTACCATCAGCCACAAACATCATCAATAACATACAGAGACTGGACAAAGACGGAATCCTATGGGGCACTAGAAGAGGAAGGCTTGGAGGAGGAGGCAACAAGAGTCTTGAGAACCAAATCCATACGGGCATTTGCAAACGATTGATCCTCCATAAGTTTCTCCCGTAGGTTCTCTACCTGTTGCCTAAGCTCAGTGTTCTCTTTGGTCAAGCGGGTAACCTCCCCAGTTGAAGAATGAGCAGCACCAGGTCCCCCAGAGGTTTGACTCAACTGAGTCTCCAAAATAGCAATCTGAGCCCTCAACTCCTGGATCACCTCATTGGCATCATTCAGTGCATTGATCAATTAGGATATTGTAGAAGTGTTACCCCCAAGTTTATGAAAACATTCACATTCCTCTAAGGTCGTTTTGGAGAAGGTCTACTTACGAGTCCCTACTCGGGGATTTGCAACAGGTACTTTGTAGAACTCAAACACCCGATTAAGTAGGAAACCATACGGGCGCCCATGATTGCCATCCTTGACATTCACCACTTTGCACATATGTTCAATCATGAGAGCAGGCAAGTTGATAGGGGTGAAGGAATCAAGACCTCCATCAATGTCAAATCATCCTTGGAGGAAATTGATCGCCTTTCAGAACGGGGGATAAGTACTTTATTTACCAGTTCGAATAAGAGTTGGTAAACAGGGAGCATAGCTTTCTTGTGGACCCGTTCCCCTAGCTGAATTGTGCCCGCCTTAACAATGGCTCGCCGAAAGTTTCTCTCACAAGCAGTAACATCAGTTTTCACAGAAGACAGTGTTACACCCCATGTTTTCGTACATTCAAGTACGCCATAATTTAATTAATATAAAATCGAAAATGAGATGTTACGTCCCGCATTTTTTACGTTGATGTTTCGTCGTAAGTTAATCGACGTAAGTTCAAAATGAGATTATTTTGAGATTATAAGCATTATGTTATTTCAAATAAGTGATGAGTAAATTCGTGACGGTGAGATGGGAAGAAAGTCAAAGAAATGAATTTTCGTCCAAGTTTGACATGTTGGGATAAAATACGACCCAAGCTAGAATACCCGATATTAATGGACTAGTGTCATACAAGGTACCACATGACCACGATAGTATGATGTATAAAGTATATTAAAAATAAGTAGTATTTTTAGGTAATTTGAGGTAATTCTTAATTATGTAGGTAATTAGTTAATTACCGAGTAGCGGGATATTACCTAATTAATTAATTAATATTGGATAAGATTAAAAACTCATCCCCCACCCCACGTGGCAGTAAGACAACTCTTAACCAAATGACTCTTAGTCATTTTGGTTAGGTGTCAAGTAATGTGTTAATTATAACACACATCATTCTTAATATTTTATTTGTAAAAGCAATGTGTTAAAGTACAAGAACATTTCGTTCCCTTATTTTGAAAGCTAAGACTTGTAACAGTAAAGAACGAGAACACTTCATTTTCTCATTTGTATTGAGTACAAACACAATACCAGACGTTAGAATTTTCCTACAAGCTTTCAAAAATATTTTTGCAACCAAACAATTCAAACGAGAATTATTAGCACCTTAGTAACGCAAAATTTTGCGGTTCTGAAGGAGTACGGTGCAACCTTTTCCAAGAATATCATACGGATTTTTTTCTACTCCAGGTATGTTAAGGCCATCCCTTCTTTCATTTTGGTATGATCCAAATTATAAGGAAGAAACGAGCAAACTCACGGATTCCATAAATTACTCTATTCATAGAAATACTAGGGGTGTCTATATTCTTTATTCCCCATGTGAATTATTATTATCTTATGTTCATGGCTCTCGAAAATACGCATGTTGGTAAAGTTTATTTCATGATATTAATCAGAGGCATAATGGCCTTATGACGTACCGAGAGATTTTATTAATGTATTCCATATGCATTTCATGCATTTATACATGTACATTGAACCATGACTCAGACGGCGTTATATACGCATATATATATTTATATATATATATTTATATATATATTTATATATATATATATATATATATATGTGAAAGGTTACGGCGTTATATACGCACCACCACCTGATCAGCTGGTATACGATGATGATTTTTCCCACAGTGAGCGATATGATATGATGGGATGCCCTCAGAGGCTGATGATGTTATGGAACATGTACCTATGCACGACATGACATTCATACGCATATGCATGACGCTAAAATTAATTTATAATTTACAAAGTTATTCAGGCTTACAGGTTGAGTCATGTACTCTATATGTCATCCATGTCTCTTATGTATTTATTTATGTGCCTTACATACTCGGTACATTATTCGTACTGACGTCCCTTTTTTCTTTGGGACGCTGCGTTTCATGCCCGCAGGCCCCGATAGACAGGTCAAGAGCCCTCAAAGTAGGCTATCAGCTCAGCGAAAGATGTTAGTGCACTCCATTTGCTTCGGAGTTGCTTGTTTGGTTAGTATGATTTAGACGTGTATTGTTTGGAATGGCGGGACTCTGTCCCGAACTTTAGGACATTTATGTACTCTTAGAGGCTTATAGACATATGTCGTGTACGTGAAAGATTTTACGGCCTTGTCGGCCTATGTTTTGAGTTTACAAATGATTATGTTGGCCTATTAGGCCCGTATGTCACGTGTATATGATGATGTAATAAGAATGATACGTTACGTTGGTACTCGGTCGAGTAAGGCACCGGGTTCCCATTGCGGCCCATCGGTTTGGGTCGTGACAAAAGTGGTATCAGAGCAGTTCTGTCCTAGGGAGTCTACAAGCCGTGTCTAGTAGAGTCTTGTTTATGGGTGTGTCGTGCACCACACTTATAAGCAGGAGGCTATAGGGCATTTGAGACTGTCACTCTTTCTTCTTACTCTAGATCGTATGGTAGAGCTCACTTATAATAATTCAAGTCCCGAACTTCTATTTTTATTCATAATAAGACAATGCCTACGTTCAGAAATATGATCGATAAGAGATATAGCTGTGGAATTATTGAATTAGAGGAACTCGACTTTGTATCATGCTTATGAAAGTAAATGTGAGATCTTCAGCAGATCATGTGCGTACTGGAAGGTGTAAGCCTCTTGATAAGAAGCCTTAAGGCGAGAATGCCTATCCACATTTATGATGAAAGAAATTGAGAGATTCAGAAGGTAAATACAAGTTTCAACAAGCAAAAGAAGAAAGATAAAGAAGGGTATGAGGCGCCCAGTCAACAAAGGTTAACAATGTTTATAATTCAGGCAGAGGAACGTAAGCTTTTTGAGTTATATTCAATAGTAACAGAGGTATATACAATTTGTCGCACCCATTCCAGATATGCTCTATGGGGGTTATCAGAAGTAGTATAAGAAGATATGATAGGTGAATTGTTTGCGTCAGTTGACATTTGTGAAGGGTATTACAAATGTGTCAATAGATCTTCTTGTGAGACACCCAGATGGTGCACTCTAGTATATTACGATTAGATGTGAATACTAGCATTCAGAAGATAGGCACTGAAAGCCTGGATGGGATAAATATTACCTTAAGTGTGGCTATCATCCCTAGTAGCGCGAGGATGTTGAGCAACCCAGAGAGCCGATGAATGAAGCAAGGAGATCTAAAAGCGAAAGAACGTCGTGTTTTCTCAAGAAAGGGGATATACAAAAATATTAGCAGAGTAATGAGAAGAGAAATAAGGAAGCATTATGAATAAGGTATGATACATGGATAAAGACGGTAGAAAAAAGAAGAAGAAGAAATGACTGTATTACACAGTCTAGCCAAGTGAATGAAGAGATGAGAGGTGACAGGCCTTAAGACAACGAAAGAGTATAGGCCATAAGGTTATATCCTCATTTCAAGAAATAAGTTCGTAACTCCAATGCGACTACCAGAGGGGAGAGTTAATCCCTAAAGTTACAAAAATCAGTATGGACTGGCAAACAAGATAAACAAAAAATGAATTAGGGACTGAGTGATTTGGTAGTAGTCAGCATCATAAGAATTTCAGATCACATTCTGGCAATAATAGGACGTACCACAAAAGAAGATTCACGATGAATTCAGAGAATATTCATTCAGGGAGACGCTTCCCTAGAGCAAGAAATGCGAGCAAAGTTAAGCTTAAGAGGTTGTATGTGCCAGTTATGCTAAGTGTCACCCTCACGAGTAAGGGAATTTGTCATCCTTGGTACAAAAGAGTTGCTGCAAGGCAAGTAAGGATCATTGATGTTGAGAAACGACGCCAAAGATGAAGAGGTAAAATATATATAGGTGGATCCTCGTGGCTTCAGTTTTTAGTACATCCCTAAAGGGGGGAATATGGAGTAATGTGGCATTAAGACAAAATTAAGTGGTTCTAGTGACTATGGAATGGTAAAGGAAGAATGTGATAAATGAAAGAGGAATGAGATGGCACTTATCCAAATCTTACAGATACGCTACAATTCAAGAATATTGTGCAAGCATGACGTCAAAGAGAGGAAGTAAAGGTTCTTGCCCGAGCTGTTATTGATAAATAAGGAGCCAGTGCGAGACGTAAGATAAGACAAAGGAAATAACCCAAGAAATATTACAAAGAATATTGATATAAGAATGGGCCAACGAGTAGTTAGTAATTGGTCAGGAAGATCCCGGTTATGGCTAAGCAGGAGGTTACAGACGAGTCACCAGATCGTGTGAGATAAACATAGTAGAACCCAACATGGAGAGTTCAACCTCGAAGAATATCATTATAATACTTGAGATATATTTAAACAAGAGTCGGGATAGTTAAAGATACAAATGAATGTTATGGGGATAAAAGAAAGTGCCACTGGGAAGGCAGTCAAAATTATCAGTTCAGAAGCAGCCCTACAAGCATAAGGGCATGGAGGTAAGTAACTACGAATAATTATAGGTAAGGAAGGACATCGAAAGGGTCCGTAAGAAGCTCGCAGCTTTATAAGAGTCAGAGAGTCCTCCCTGAGTACTACAATGAAAGACTAGCTAAGGAAAATAAGAAAGAAGGCTTCAACCTAAACATCGTAACTTGAAGAAGAAATGGTCATGTAAAAACAGTCTCACTACAACATTGTATGCACTCCATAAGAAAGTGACATCTATTTGTGACTAATGAATAGGAGGTAAGGGATATTTGAGATCATATGGGTTACATGAGATTATATATTTGTGAGCGCCAAGATAAGCCAAGTATGCACTCAACAAGGGGCAGAAAGACCAGGAAAAGAAATAACTTACGTTTAAAGAAAGCTGAGAAGGAACAAAATGAATTATTTGACCAACGATCCAGAGTTAGTTACATTATGAACGCACTTAAGAGTTTGAAGTTTTATACCTGCAACATATACAGCAGTAGAAGATTCTGGTATACGTTAAAATAAAGAATTGAGCCCAGGTCATAGACAAAGGATTGAATTGTTAAAGGATTTTATCAGGAATATCCCTCAGCGCCTATGAAAGGCTAAAGTAATAATTAATCCAGGAGCCACAGATCAGAAGATAGATTAAGCCTACATAAAGGTTGATCAGAAATNTATTGGACCTAGAAAAATTATAGAAGTTGTGCTGGAGAACATGACAGAATCGTTCTTAATATCAGATGTTCAAGAGAAATAACACAACAATCATAATCTATAATGGCTCTACAAGAAATCCAGTTAGAAGAAGTACCAGCACCATAAGAAGTCAGTACGAAGCTCCCACCGGATTGTGTATGTACCAGAGGTGCGAGTATTATA
>ML372691.1:132849-150266 GCA_005239525.1 Nicotiana knightiana | reverse complement strand
CCACATTTGGGGGGGGGAGGGGGGGGGGGAGGGGTAAGTCATCCAAAATCTTTAATTATCCAAATTTTAATTAATCTCCCACTAAAAATTATTAATTACCCAATTATACACTTAATTAAGAATTATCTCAAATTACTTAAAATACTACTCATTTTTAACACACTTTATGTACTCTACTATCATGTTTATGGGTACCTTGTATGGAACTAGTCCATAAATATCAGGTATTATAGCTCGGACCGTATTCTATCCTATATTGACAAGCTTCGACAAAACTCACTTTCTTTGATTTGTTTACCTTTTTACCTTCACGGAACTTTCTTATCGTTTGTTATAATTAGTATAAATACTAATAACCTCAGGATAATCTCATCCCCGAGTCTGCGTCGATTAACTGAAGACGGAACTTTTACGTACGGAAACGTGAGACGTAACAGAGCAGTAGCTTTGCCCTTGCCTTTACCATCGTCTTTCATAAGAGGCATTGGTACCTGGTGCCGCGAGCTATATAGCAAGATGGACAGCCGGCTTTGCAAGGTCTGCCGCGAGGTGGTCCTCGCTACATCCTTCGAGATGCGAGGTCTAAAACACACTGGAATGCTGGCGATGCGAGCTCCATAGAGAGCAACGGTCTAGGTGAGGCGAGCTCTACAGCAAGCTAGGAAGTTGGCGCCACAAGGTGGACCTCGCTACCCCCTGGCGACGTGAGCTATATAGCAAGATGAAAGGCTGGCGATACGCGTTTTGTTGCCAGGTCTGCTGTCCATTTTGCTAGGAAACACGAGGTACATATGAAATTTTATTTCGTTTTATGACTGACTCCAAGCGCCATGACCTCCCATCGTTCTCCATTACCTGTTCAAGCACAAATCGTTAGCTAAAAATTTGTTAGTTCATAAAAACAGACAAAATTTCTTGTTAAGCTAAAATAAACTACGAATTGGCTTCCCTCCCAATGAGCGCCTGATTTAACGCGCGACACGATGCAGGTGATCAAACTTAAGTTTCACTCAACACTTGAGGCTCCTTCAAATGAATCACTGATACAACTATTTCCTCCTCCATGCCAAGGTAATGTTTCAACCTTTGTCCATTGACTCTAAACTTGTTCGTTCCATCCCCGGATTCAATTTCTGTAGCTCCACTTGGGAGTAATTGCACCACTTTAAATGGTCCCGACCATCTAGATTTCAGTTTACCCGGAAATAGTTTCAATCTTGAATTATACAATAATACGACATCTCCGGGTTTGAAAATCCTCTCTTGAATATGCTTATCATGCATGATCTTCATCCTTTCCTTGTACAACCTGGTGCTCTAAAAAGCATGGTAACTGAACTCATTAAGATCATGAAGCCATATGACTCTACTCGTATCAGCAGCCTCCATGAGTTGACTTTTGTTGACTTTTTGGGAAAAGTATAAAGATCATGGCTTTATATATTGTAATTATTATAATATTAAGTCAATTTTGGTTAGATTTGAGCCGTGTGGAGGAGAATTTTAGGGGGAAAGCTATTTTTGAGGGTTGAGTTGGCCTAGTTGAGTGAGTATCCTGCCTAACTTTGTGTGGGGGATCTACCCTAAGAAATTGGGATTGATTGTGCTATTTGTATTATGTGAAAGTCGTGTACGCAAGGTGACGAGTAGGTACACGAGTTATATATGGTATTTGGTCGTTTTTGGTTATTTAGACTCTTTCCATACCTTTAATTGAATTATCATATCATGTTTTAATTCTCATTTTCAATATATTCTTACATGTGTTAGTTTATCCTTACATGCCTTATTTGACTTTCTTAACACTTGTTCTACCTCTTAATTATTATTTTGCTCTTATATGCCTAGTTGAAGTTATTGCCTTCCATATTGTCTTTTTACACCTTTAATTGGTTAATTTCTTGTAATTTAATTTGTTATTTCGTGAAATATCTTCTTGTTGAATTATTGGTATTGAAATTGTGAAAGTGGATGTCACATTAAGGCGAAGTTGTTAATTATTGAGATATCTTCCTTATTGAGCAATTCACATTCATTGTTATTGTTGATATTCTTGTACACATTGTGGTTGAACCATGGACTATTGTTGTGGAAACATGATATTGATGATTTTTGGCAAGTAGTGGTATATGGGCACTTGTGATGCGAGTTATTTTTGTGTTCTGATATTTATGTGCATGCAGCGGTATAAAGATAGGGGTTACTGTGCATGCGACAACATAAGGTGTGATTTATGTGCGTGTTGCCAGTAAGGGAATTTTTTGAAGCCACGCGGTGTCATAAGGTGGACTAAAGTGCATGTAGCTATTTCGAAAAAAAATTCAAAACTATCTAAATGTAAGGCTCACACGGTGGTATAAGGAAAGATTCTTATTGAAACTGAGAAATTTGAATACGAGGCGGTACTTCAGTTGTGATTCTTGTTGTGTATATCATGGTGGAAAGAGTTCTCGATTGAACTGTTCTTGTTGTTTTTATTCTGCTTTGTTTTATCAGCTTGTTCCATGTTTGAATAACTGTGGTTCTCATTCATTGCTTCCTTATCGTTGTCTTTTATGCTTATCATTACTTTACATTATTAGACAGTTTCATTGTTATTCATCTATCCATTTTACATTACACTCGTTATTATACTTTCCTTTTGTTTATTATGTCATAGTAGGTGTCTTGACCTGGCCTCGTCACTACTATACCGAGGTTAGGCTTGATACTTAATGAGTACCGTTGTAGTGTACTTATACTACACTTTTGCACATCTTTTTTTGCAAATCCAGGTAAATTTGCCCGTACCGAACGTTAGTGATTGACTATTAGCTGCTATCTGAAGACTTCAAGGTATACTTTCTCAGCGTTCGCAGGCCTCAGAGTCACCTTTCATATCATTTCATTTTGTTGTTTTCTTATTCAGACAATGTTGTAGTAGACATTCTAGATTATTCTGTAGAGCTTATGACTCAGTTCTACCGGCCTTGGGAAGAGCGTTGTTGAGATCCTATTTTGGGAGTTTATATGAGTTTACCAATATTACTTTACTAATTCTGCTGATTATTTCTGTTAAGTTATTATTAAATGTTAGGCATACCTAGACTTAGAGACAGATGCAATCACGACATCCTAAGGTGGGAAATTGTAGTCGTGACAATTTGGTATCAAAGCTCTAGGTTCATAGGTGTTACTAGTCATGAGCAGATTTAGTAGAATCTTGCAGATAGGTACGAAGACGTCTGTACTTATCTTTGAGAGGTTATGAAACTGTAAGGAAAACTCCACTTCTTTGATTCTTGTCGTGCGAATGGTTAACTTCGATATCTAAATACTTGACATTTTATTCTCTCATAGATGGTGAGGAAACGCACTGTTGGATCCGACGATCAGACTACCTGCGCCCCCTGCTAGAGCCACAATAGGCCGAGGCCGAGGATGAGGAGGGGCACGTGGTGCAGCTAGGGCACCTGCCCGAGCTGCGACTGAAGAGCCACCAGCAGCTTCAACCGGGGGGCAGGCACTCAAGGCGTCTCTTGCCACCCCTTCGCTTCAGGAGACCCTCGCACAATTCTTGAGCATGTTCGGTACTCTAGATCAGGCAGTGTTGATTTCACTTGCACCAACCACATCTCAGGAAGGGGGAGGAGCTCATACTCCCATGGATCATACTCTCGAGCAGCGAGTCCATGTCGATTAGATGCCAGAGGTTATGCCAGCGAAGCCTGTTGCTCCGGTTCAACCCAAGGTTAAAGCAGTGGCATCTAAAGAAGAGCAGCTTAGACTTGAGAGGTTTAAGAAGTATCACCCTTCTACTTACAGTGTCCTAGCTACAGAGGATGCACAGGGCTTCTAGATAACTGCCACCGTATTCTCCCCACCATGGGTATTGTAGAGACTAGCGGAGTTTCTTTTACTACATTCCAGCTGTCTGGAGTAGCGTATCAGTGGTGGTGGGCTTACTAGGAGGGTAGCCTAGCCAGTACAGCTTTATTTACATGGACTCAGTTTTCAGAGATGTTCTTGAGAAAGTTTGTTTCCTCGACCCTTCAATATGTATGGCGCATGGAGTTTGAGCAGTTGCGCCAGGGTACTATTGATTACGTACAAATCCACTACTAAAAAGTAAATGGACACGATCGCATGCAATATAAATTACCCAACTATAAGTCGGGGTCGAATCCCATAGAGAACAAAATGTAGGCGATTAGGAATGTAAGAGAATTATAACTTGTTATGCAATGCCAAACACTTAGAATTTGATTGTGAAAATATTTATACCTAAATGCGAAAATGTAAACTAACCTAGAAAGCGAGTAAAATGATAAATGGTTATAGGTATGGATGCATCGGGAATTACACTCAAGTAACGATCCAATGTATTTCACGATTTTACAAATATGAGCGAGTTTATTTTAATTAGACACGGATAACAATTCTCAATTAGCTTCTTTCGAAGACTAACAAGACTTCCTAATTAGATTATCCCTAACAATATCATGATATTAATCACACCCATATATGGCTACAAGTAGTTCAATCCTATTCCTATGTAGAATCTATAAAATGAGGGTTAAAGCCTCAAGTTCTTGTTAATTAACCTTTCCCAACCCCAAATAGTCTTTCCCAAAATTAATTCGAAGTTAATGGGCAAGTACTAGGGTTAGCTAATCCCTTTGGAAACATTAAAGACCAAGAATAATTAAAGAAACAATAACTCACTTCATAAATAAATAAAAATTGTTCAATACATAAGCACAACAAGGTATTTAATCCACACTTTAAATATGAATATTCCCATAAACAAGATTTAAGTGTTGAAAAAATACTACACACTTAGATATACAATACAAATCAAGGAAATGAAGAAATAGGCATAAAGGAGTAAGAAATTCTCAACCAAAAGCTTCAAATATTCAAGACCCAAGTGTCTGTGCAAGAACCCTAGCTTCCAAAACTTGTTCTCTCTAGTGTATGGACTAAAAATAAGCCAAAGATCCGCCAAATATTTGTAAAAGTTGTCAAAAATATCTGCTAGGTCGTGTATTTGTGGGTTTGGGATTGGGAAAATGTGAAATGCCATTACTGCCCAGGTCTGATGCCCGTTGACTGCACCTGCGGAAGAATCCTCGCAGGTGCGGCTCCGCAGATGCGGATAGCCCATCGTAGATGCGTAAAGTGAATAGAAGTGTTGGATCCGCAGATGCGGTCTTCAAAGCGCAGATGTGCAACCGCAGAAGCGGGTCTTGACTCGCAGGTGCGATCCAAGGTGAAATTGTTCAGTCTCGCAGATGCGGAATTTCTCCCCGTAGGTGCGAGATCGCTTCTGCGATCCATGTTCCGTATATGCGGAATCCCTAGAGGCTTTTGCATTCTTTCAACCATTCTTTGCTCAATTTCACTTCAATTGCATTCAAATCACTTCATGGCCTTATTTACCTGAAAATCTGACAATACACACCATAACTGACCTCATATTATCATTAAAGGACGCAAAATCTAAAGAAAAGAAACTAAAATAAGTGGTAAAATCACCACTCATCAACACCCTCAACTTAAAGCTTTTGCTTGTCCTCAAGCAAATTAAAACCAACAATTCAATGAGGTTCTACCATTTAAAGCACAAGTCGTAATGCTATTATTTACAATTCACATTCTTCAATTAAGCGCCACACTTATGGATTTGGTTGATACTAATAATTAGGCTCAAGTATGTGCATCTAAACCAAATAACTCCGTCATTTAAAAAAAATTTCAAGAAGTTCAAGGGAGTTTCAAAATAATCAAGTGACAAGAATAAGCCTCAAGAAGTGACTCAAAAGCACTAGTCCACTACATATGCTCAATTTACTCATTTTCGGATATATCAATGTCACCATTCCATCCTAATTCATGTGCCCTCACAATAAAGGAAGTCCCAAAATCACCATATTTACAATAACAACACAAGGGACAAATTCACAAAGACACTCACTCTCACAAAGAATTTCAAGTGTTACAACATATCATGTCATAGGCTTGCCCTTATTTTAATTCGTCGCCTATTCAAGAACATTCGGTTGGAGATCCCATAAGGACTTTTTAATCTTGTAATTTAGGTTTAGGGAGGGGTCGGATAAGCATTTGGGATACAAGTGACTACACCCTCCTTGAACACTACTCACATTTGTCTCCACTTTATTTCTTTTCAAACCACATAGCCTTCGTTGGCATATAGTTACCAACATAGAACCACCTTGAATACCTCTCTAATTTTCTTCAAGGCTCTATATTTATATACATACATATATCTCTCCCTTTTTTTATATATATATATTTCTTTTGGAGCTTGAATAATTTCATATGAACACTTTGAAGTATATGTTCTTACACTCAATGTACAACCTTACCAATTTCCAACATGATGACAACACCCCCAACTTAGGATTTTAGCCTCATTCTTAATGTTCAAGGAGGGACGGGTTCAAAAGAGGGAATTATTTCACAAAAAAGGTAAAGGTTAGTAATGAGGTGAATAAAATAAAGGTTAAAGGCTCGAATAGGGTAAACTAGAGATAATATTTATGCAATGGTAAACTTGAAAGTCTAAAGAGGTTTTTTTTCAAATATCACAAAGAATACCTAAGGTCATCTCTCCAACCAAACATAATGTTAATTAGCATTGAAAGACCAACCGGGCAAGTTCTAGATGATAGACATAAACACAAGAATTATTTATATAATCACTAACACACATGGCACATGAACTAATCAAGTCGGATCAAGTTCACTTCTTAATAAGAGCATCTAGAGCAATATCATGCCAACTAGTGGGCAAAGAGTCACCAAAAGAGCCAAAAAGTCACAAAAAGTACTCTTCCCCATGCAACTTACTTTTTTTTCAATTTAAAACCAAAATTCGGAGGGGTATTCTTAATTCACATTTCACATACAAGAGACTAATTTTTTTAGTACCAAACAATCCAAAAGTCTCCACATAACAAAACAAGACTAATTCCCTTAAGAAAGCCATCACGCCATCCATCATAGGCAAAAGTCACCCAGTTCAACACAAAAATATTCCTCGGGAAAGAACCGTATCATAAAGAAAATCCAAGGAAATACTTCTAAAGAACTAAAAATAATATAAACAAATACTACTAAAGAAGATAAAATAAACATTCAAGAAATAATAATAAAACAAAACTACTAAAGAAAATAAGTAAAGAAAGAGAAATAAAATAGAGTAACAACAATGACTAATCTGCAAATTTACACTTAATCACAAACACGCTCGGCGAGAGCACATGATAATCAATAACAAAACAAGCCCGGAAAGGGCACACAATATCCATACCACCAAAGAAACCCAGCAATGGCACATACATAGCATCATAGTACGAATAAAGTATATACCCTAAAGACACCCCCAACTAAAAATATTGCAGTGTCCTCACTGCACAATATCAAAAAGCAAATAAAAGTAGTTCGAGGGTCTCCCTGTGGTCTGCATCAGACTAGCAGACTGCAGGAGAAAAGGGCTAATCACTGTTGCTGATAACTCTCGACTTCATCATCTCATCATCGTCATATCCTCATCACTAGCATCCGAAATTAAAGAGTACTCCTCACTATCCTCAGCATCAGCAACAGGTATCTTCTTGTTTAACTTCCCCCATTTAAAGATGGATTTTATGCCTCTCCACATTTTGATCATAAACTTGCCCTTCTTCTTGTTTCTCGCTTTCTCCTTTTCAAAGTCTAATTGAAGATCCACATGTGCCTTGGCCAGGTTGCCTTAGGCGGCCTCGAGTTTGCCAACAGATGTTGTTATCTTCTCCCTCTGCCTGCTTTTTCTGTGCATCTAAGTAGGTCTTCATGTCATCCATGGTGAAGTACTCGGGCATAGGCTAGGAGTGTGAAGGCCCACTAGGGAGCTGTGACACTAAGTCACGAATGGATGCAAGCTGGTAGTTTAGCATCCCAAATGGTCCCTCAGCCTGAGCCTTTTGTGAGGAGGACCCCTCACCTATAGTAATCTCCACTTTCCTCTTCTTTCTTTTTAGCACACTGTCTTCTCATGTCACTCTCAATGGGTGAAATGGCTTGTCTTCCGGTATCCAATGATCTCCATCCCATTCATCAACTTGTGCACGCAGGCACAACTCTGTAATCAACGATAGAAACATCAATGACGTGCTACCTTGAAGCACATACTCCTTCAGCTCCCTCAAGATATAGTAGCTGACATTCACAGGAATGCCATCAAGAAGGCATGCAATGATCAGGGCTCTAGTGTATGATACATCTGAAACATTCCCACAGGGTGATACCCTATTGCAGAGGATGTAGAGCCATATTTTAGCTTCGGCCGTGAATTCGATCGACTTCAAGCCCCTTATTTTATTGGCCCATTTTGCTCTCATGCTTGAAGGATAGAGTTTAGACACCAGCCATTCTACGTTGTTGCAATTATCTTTTTCTAGCACTGGCTCGAGTGGATGGTTAGGAATCTCGAGTACGTCATTAATCTGCTCAGACCCAAACCTCTATTTTTCCTCTAATGGTGAGTTTTGGGTCGGCGAAGTTTGTACGCTTAAGGTTTGCGTAAAACTCACAAACCCACTCCTCATTTACCTTGCATGGACTCAGAATGAAGCATGACCATCTGGAGGATTGTAAACGACCATAGAAATCTGGGAGCAGCTCGGCCAATTTATCCTCGGTGATCCCTTTCTCGAGTACTATCTTCCTTAGGATAATATTTTCATAATACCGGCGATGACAATCAGCTGACATGAAGCGTGAGTTATCAAATTGTTCCTCAGCTTCCTCCTCAATTTCATGACTGTGCGGAGCATTTATGTTCATGTTCGGGTCTATTTTAGCTCGAAGTACCTTAAAGAAAAATCAAAACAAAGTTAGTTGGGCAGTAGAATCATGTTAAGCAATTTAAAACACTGCAATTAGGAAAAAGAACCAAATTGAACGGGCCCGGGAAGCTCCAGTTGCAAAGCTATTGGAATTGCATATTCTGCCTAGTTTCCGCACCTGCGGAAGAACAACCGCAGGTGCGATACCGCTTCTGCAATATTTCCACTGCATCTGCGGTTTTGCTCCTTCTGCCTAAAATCGCACCTGCGGAACAATCATCGCAGGTGCGAGACCGCATCCGCGACATCTTTATCGCATCTGCGGTGTTCATCCAACGATTCAAGTGCCCATAATTTTATTTTTTTCGATCCTCTTTACTTGAAACGTGGTTTTTTTAGCACCTAACTTGTACTCAAGACTTCCAAATTAGTGTACTAAATGGACCTATGACTTTATTTAGATTTATTTTTAGGTACTAAGCACCCAATTTTCTTTCGGACAATTTGTCGAACACCTTGCAAGCAGTGAACAGTTGATTCTTCTTCACACAAATTGGGTACTCAGATTTCCCACAAATTTGTTTCATTGTAAGCACCACACAATAAACTACTCTCAACCAAATTTCTCACCCTAATATTTGCATTGATCAGAATTTTTTGGGGAATAAAGAGGGGCTGCCATGAGAGTCATGAGAAAAAGAAGAAGAAGAGAAGAGAAGTATAAGAGAGAGAAGTATATGAGAGCCAAGAGAGATACCTATGTCTTGTGTGAGAGCCGTATAAGTCAGGAGAAATGGAGGATTTGCGTTTGTGAGAGATGGGTGAGTTTGGGTTTTGGGTGAAAGCAATCAGAACATACCTGATGAAATGACCGTTTCACTCATTAAAACTTGCCCGATTATCCGCACCTGCGGATTTTTAAGCGTTTCTGCGTCAAAAGGACCGCACCTGCGGACTAATCCGAATCGGTGCTTATGAATCTGCTTCTGCACAGCGCACCTGCACATGTCCTGACAGCAGGTGCGGTAACACCTAGGTTCAGCAGTTCAGTTATGGGCAGCTACTGCTTTGGTGCATTCAGAAATCTCAAACTCATCAATTTAGCTCCAAAAAATCTGAAACTTGGCAGATTAGTCCAAAATAATGTACTAAGCTATTCTAAAAGGAAATTTTCAAAAATGACCAAAGATTTTGAAAACGATGGGTTGCCTCCCACCAAGCGCCGCATTTAACGTTGTGGCACGACGCAAGTCAACTTAACAATTTTTCTCACCACTTGGACGATATGAACTAGGCACCTAGCTTGGAATCAAGCTTGTGACCACAAACAGTGGGGGGGGGGGGGAAGTTGATGATCAAGCCAAGCATTAATTTCTTCATTTTGCACTTCTTGGCTTTCATGTGAGGAATGTTGTTTTGCCTTCTTGTTCCCTCAAATTGCAAGATGTATGGCCTTTGCTTTTCCTCCTCGCAATCCCCCATTGACTCGTGTAGTTCAATTACCATATCACCACACAAGTTCAATGTTGAAAAATGCTTGGAATGTAACTTCAAACTCCAACTGGAAATTATTCCCGGATTTTGACATCTTTCTTTTCCCCCGGAATAAAGTCAATCTCAACAATATTTTCAATCACCCCGGTTGACTCTAATTCCATATTTTTCTTGGCATCACTAACACTCATGGAGTCAGTTGGCGGATGTTCAATTCTTGATTCCTCAAAGTAAAGCTCACATTCTTCCTCAGAATTGGACTCTTCTTGACCTTCTTCCACACTTTCAAATTGAAAGGCATAATGAGCCTCGATCAATTATTTCATTTGATCTTCCAAAGTGCGGATATGCTTATCATTTTGAGTCAAGTTTTGTTTCAAGTCCTCAAGTGTAAATCTTTGTTTCTCCTCATTTTCAAGAATGGCCTCCAACATGAGCATCATCCTCTCATTTTGAGAATTTGAGAGTTCTTCTTGGTATCAAGTGCCAAGGAAGGATTTTCGACTTCAACCTCTAAGGAAGGCTCTTGGCTATCATTCACTTCCGAGGATTTTTGGACCTCTAAAGCTTCAAGCATTTCTTTCATTTGTGAGTTCAACCTTTCAAGAGCTAAGTCATTTTGGAGACTATTCTCCAAAAGCTCTTCCAAGGCATTTTGCTCTTTGTTTCCTCTTTCAAGTAATCATTCCATCATGAGATTGAACTCTCTATTTCGGCCATGCTCAATTTCTTCCACTTCCTCATCCCTAAAATTTTTATCACAAAAAGTAGAATTATCATAGCGGGGGCTTGGGGAAGGGACAGACAAATAAGCACAATCATTGCAATGACCATTTTGACGACCACACTTATCAAAAAAACTCCACTCATGGGTTTGAGATTGTGCGCACAATCCATCCTCGGGAGAATTTAAACAATTTTGCAACGAGTGTGGTCGTCGACAATAAGGCAAGGGTCATCAAAGTATGAACAACTACCATCCGACCAATTTTTATTATATGATGCCTTTTTTTTTCAAAAACTAAGAAAATAAACAAGAAACAAACAAGAAAAATAGACCAAGGTAAGAACGATAATTACACAAATATTCACAAGTTTGGACCAAAGCACTTACGCTTATTTCTCAAACAACCTAAATTACGCCAAAATTATTCCCCGGCAACGGCGCCAAATTTTGATGACGTCCAAATCCACTACTAAAAAGTAAATGGACACAGTCGCATGCAATATATATTACCCAACTATGAGTCGGGGTCAAATCCCACCGAGAACAATATGTAGGAGATTAGGAATGTAAGAGAATTATCACTTGTTATGCCATGCCAAACACTTAGAATTTGATTGTGAAAATATTTATACCTAAATGCGAAAATGTAAACTAACCTAGAAAGCGAGTAAAATGATCAATGGCTACAAGTATGGATGCATCGAGAATTACACTCAAGTAACGATCCGATGTATTTCACGATTTTACAAATATGAGAGAGTTTATGTTAATTAGCCACGGATAACAATTCTCAATTAGCTTCTTTCGAAGACTAACAATACTTCCTAATTGAATTATCCCTAACAAAATTATGAGATTAAGCACACTCGTATATGGTTACAAGTAGTTCAATCATATTCCTAGGTAGAATCTATAAAATGAGGGTTAAAGCCTCAGGTTCTTGTTAATTAATCTTTCCCAACCCCAAATAATCTTTCCCAAAATTAATTCGAAGTTAATGGGTGAGTCCTAGGGTTAGCTAATCCCTTTGGAAACATTAAAGAACAATAATAATTAAAGAAACAATAACTCACTTCATAAATAAATAAAAATCGTTCAATACATAAGCACAACAAGGTATTTAATCCACGCGTTAAATATGAATATTCCCATAAACAAGATTTAAGTGTTGGAAAAAATATTACACACTTAGATATACAATACAAAACAAGGAAATGAAGAAATGAGCATAAAGGAGTAAGAAATTCTCAACCAAAAGCTTCAAATCTTCAAGACCCAAGTGTGTGTGCAAGAACCCTAGCTTCCAAAACTTGTTCTCTCTAGTGTATGGATTGAAAATAAGCCAAAGATCTGCCAAAAATTTGTAAAAGTTGTCAAAAATATCTGCTAGGTCGTGTATTTGTGGGTTTGGGGTCGTGAAATTCCATTACTGCCTAAATCTGATGCACGTTGACCGCACCTGCGGAAGAATCCTCGCAGGTGCGGCTCTGCAGATGCGGATAGCCCATCGCGGATGCGTAAAGTGAATAGAAGTGCTGGATCCGGAGATGCGGTCTTCAAAGCGCAGATGTGAAACTCCAGAAGTGGGTCTTGACTCGCAGGTGAGATCCCAAGTGAAGTTTCTCAGTCCCGCAGATGCGGAATTTCTCCTCGTAGGTGCGGGATCGCTACAGCGATCAATGTTCTGCATATGTGGAATCCCTAGAGCCTTTTGTATTCTTTCAACCATTGTTTGCTCAATTTCACTTCAATTGCATTCAAATCACTTCATGGCCTTATTTACCTGAAAATCTGACAATACACACTATAACTGACCTCATATTATCATTAAAGGACGCAAAATCTAAAGAAAAGAGACTAAAATAAGTGGTAAAATCACCACTCATTAACTATGACAGTGATAAAGTATGTTGTCTGATTCAGTGACTTGTCCAGACATGCACTTGCCTTGGTTTTAACAGTCAGAGAGCAAGTCCACTGATTCATCGAAGGACTCAACTATGGTATTAGATTCATCACGAATCAAGAGTTTGAGACAGATACCCCATATCAATAGGTGGTAGAGATCGAACGGAGGTTGGAGGGTATGCGGGGCCATGAGAGAAAGGACAGGAATGCCAAAAGGCCTCGAGCTACTGGAGGATTTAGTGGTGGCCACGTTGCAGCAACAACCCATCATGATAGAGGCTATGTGAGCCGTCTAGTTCATTCAGCATTTCCAGCTTCTTGGGGTGCTCCGGTTGTTCCGAGGTCCCAAGTTGCCCACTTTGCTCACCCACTTTCTATTCTACCTCCTGCACGGGGTGCCTTTAGCGGTTAGTCCAGCCGACCAGGCTCGAGCTAGTCCCAGGAGCCACACCTACCGAGAGCCTGCTTTAAATATGGTGATACCCGTCATATGTGAGGGATTGCTGCATAGTGCAGTGTCGCCCCATAACTGCACGTCTAGGCCAACGGACCCTTTCTCGCATAGTTGAACCCAAGATATGCTCACAAGTTGACAAATGAGGCCCCTAAGATAGGTGCTTCAAGTATCCAATCAGCATGGAGGTCTTTATCAACCATTTCGGTAGCCCATACGGCATAATCATCCCACACGTCAAGCCTCCGGCACCCGTTGTGTGCCCAACGCTAGCCCTGAGGTGTCGCGCCATCCATAGAGTTCCCAAGCTCGTATGGATACCTAAGACACTCCTTTGAGATGCCCAGGTAGGCCCTTGAGGTTCCTCCTCAAGGTAGCTCACTTGGTACGGCTTGGGGACAACACGCACGGGGGAGGCTGGCTGAGCTTCAACACCTCTGCCCCCCTTATATATGCTTAAAATAAAAAAGCCCAAGATTCCCCAGTTGACATGTTTTGGGCAGAGAATCATAATGACCCTTTCTCATTCAGGTGCACACCCGGGGTTGGCTAAGGATATGTTCGTCCCTCGCCTGGCACTGAGCATCGCTCTCGCGTGCACAGTCCAATCCTCAAGCTTGACACTCGCCTTGTGCATCCGCACCCAGCTTGTGCTTCGCCCGAGTAAGGCAACCTTTATTGTATTATTATTGTAGTGTCGATTTTTTATTTTTTAGGAGCATAGAATGCAAAGCCATTGGAAGGATGCTATAGCAAACCAGATGGTTGGAACTAAGTGTGAGGTACCCGCACGAAAGACCAGGCCTGGGAAAAGTCTGAGTATCTCGTGAGATGCTAGTGCTTCGGCCTTTGGCCTACCAGGGAGTTTTCTTTACCCTCTTGTATGTATGGGTGTGCATTGACGACAATTCAAATTTTTTAAGTGTGGGATGAGGAAATTGTTTGGGTAACTTTCTATGCTATTTTAGTTGTGTTAGTTTAACGGAAGTCTAGGTGACCTTCTATGCTATTTTAGTTGTGTTAGTTTAATGGAATAATTATTATTTTTACAAAATTAGAAAATATTGAACTTTTCCCGACGATGGATCTATTAGACAATTTTCTTGAGGGATTTAAGTCTTAAAAAAAGATTTTCTTTTGTTAGGTAGTGTAGCGATTCCCCCTTGGTTTTTCTTTGTGTCGCAGTTCTTTTCCAAAGGTTTTGTCTGAACCGGGTGTAGTTATTTTATCTTTTTAGGAATAGGAGCCATTGTGTTGTGTTTTGAATTGAAGAAATATCTCTTGACTTTATTATGACTTGAGAATAGTGAGTACTTTGGTTGTGACGCTTAGGCTCAGTTTTTTACTCTTGTATAAGTATCTTAAATTGTATGATTTTAAATTTGCTTAACTGCTTTGACTAGAGTGTCTTGATGAATCCAATCTTGAGTGAGTTAAGTGCCATGTGTGTGTGAGGTTTATGTGTTATTCTGTGCATTGCATTTGATGTCTAGAACTTTCCCTGTGTGTTTGCAATGCAAAATAGTAGTTTTGTTCAGTCTTGGAAGTGATATAGGCCTTTCTTTGTTGAGCCAAATATGTATTTTACCCGCCTAATTGTTATGTATCATAGTTAACCCCTTTGAGCCTGTAATCATGTTTCTTTGGCAACCACATTACAAGCCTTACCCATTTATTTGAATTAACCATCTATTTGAACCTTTTAACCTCTCATGAGCATTTGAATTGTTATGAACCGTGTAAAAGTTAAAGTATGGGCCGTGGGGTGATTGGTTTGGCATTTGAGTGGAACTAATGAAATATGGATAAAGGTGCACTGTTTTGAAAAAGTGAGCACCACTTGAACTGAAAAAAAAAGGAAAAAAAATAGTTGTATTGCTGTGAAAAAAAAAGTATTCCTTGATAAGTGGTGAGTCTTGATGTAATTGTGCTTAAAGAAGTATGGGGTAATTGATGTGAAGGTGGAGTTTGGTTTGTCATAAGTATGGGGTTTGAATGTTAAAGTATATGTATTAAAGTGCTTAGGGAGGTGTAGTCACTCATATATCTAAATGTATCCTACCCGTCCCGCAGCATACATTACAACCAAGTAAAGTCTTAATTTATCCTAGACTAAATGAACTCGGTTAGTAGAGTAGTACATTATGGGCAAGCCTATGGTGCATCTTTTGTGGCACATGAATATTACTTCTGAGAGTGAGTGAATTCTTTCTATCTTGAGTTCCTAAGTGTTCTTAAATTTTATTGTGTGAAACTACTCTCTTTTGTTATGTGAGGGCACTTGATTCATGAAGGAAAGGTAATGTCGGTGACCTCTATGTTAGACTAAGTGGGTGAGTTGTGAATAATGTGTGGTACTTGTGAGTCAAATCTTGAGGTGAAGATGTTACGCTTTTGTGCTTAGTCTATTTTAAATATTCTTGGTGTGATGAGTTAGGAGAATTGCTTAAAAAGGTCGTGTCTATATAAAGTTTAACTGTGGGGTGTTGATAATAGGCTATAATTGTGTATTTTAGTCACTTATTACACTCTAGTTTACTGCACTTTAATTGAGTTTGAGCTTTAATCGCTAGTGTTTTGCACTAATTTTATGTTTTATGCCTTGTAGGAGTGATTCTGATCTATATAGATGTTATGAAATGAATTCAAGTGATTTGGAGTTTTGAAGTCTGAGTAAAAGCCCAAGGAATTAAGTCGGGATAGTGTTCGGGGTAAAATTTGATATTTAAGAACAAACGAAGACGCGAGGAGGTATATTGCGCACTGTCTAGTAATATAGAGATAACTCTTTGCTCCCAAATCCATTTGGGCTATTGATGTGTGGCTAGAATTCATGGCTTTAAGCATTATATACCTTACATTTTGTGTGCGTTAATGATAAAAATACACGTTATATGTGCATAATGGAGTCTATTTCATATGTAGGTGAATTGGAGATGGAAGCCGAGCTAAATGGATGCATAAACGTCAAAAATACGCTCAAGAGTCAAAAAGGAAACACCAGGGCATTTGGCCCCTAAAGCGAGGCTGACCCTGGCGTTAGTGGGGCGTTTGGCCCCTAAAGCCAGGCTGACCCTGGCGTTAGTGGGGCATTTGGCCCCTAAAGACATGCCTGCCCAGACTATAAGGGGGCATTTGGGGCTTAACGCCTGGGTCCCTGTCCGGTCAATTCCGAGTTTTGAAGGTTTTAAGTGTTTTTTTGGTTTGAATAGAAGTCTACTACACAGTTAGGGTTTGTCCCAAACTTATAAATAGACCCAAAAACACAACTTTGGGAGAGATATTCACGTGGGATTTGATGGACGGATATTCACCTGAGGGGATTTGACGTGGAGGAACACACACCACGCTTGAAGAAGGCTTCTACCTAGTTTTTCTTCTCTTCTCTTCTTTTAATTTCATAGTTAATTAGTTCTAGAGTTTTGGGTGCTACATGAATGTTGTAGTTTGAAGNTACTATCTACGAATCTAGGGTTGAACTCGGGAGAGGGAATTCTAGATTGCATATAAGATTGGGTAGAGCAAGATCTTAACCCTTTAGGGGAGAAGATTTGTGGTTAGGATAGGAATATACCTAATCGCCCTGCTTGGTTATTATACGGGAATTATTAATGCGTTCTTGTTAATCCTAATTTCATTGGAATATAGGCGTTAGGTTAGCTTGAATAGGCGAGTTGTACTTCGGGAGAAGGCTATGAGTAATATTAACCTCGTCAATCAATAAACCAGATAATTTAATTAGACGATTTAAGTGAAAAACTCAACAGGATTGTTAGCTAACCGATAGCTCTAGAATATCGGATCTCATTGAATTCGTATCTAAAATCTCGCCAATTATTTCCTTAAGTTCATAGTTTACTATTCTAGATTAATTTTAGTTAAATATTCATACTTTAATATTCGCTTGAATAGATTAATTGTTTGGATTTAATTTAGTTGATAGTTAATTACAAGTCTCTGTGGGTACGATATCTGGACTTACAATCCTATATTACTTGTC